>CM067366.1:77294543-77432969 GCA_034401795.1 Chaetoderma sp. LZ-2023a
CGCATGACACGTGTGTTAAGAACAACAAACCACTCATTCCACCAAGCACAAACTCTCACCGAGATTGGTAAAGATCTCTTCATTAAGACTCGAGTTATCATCCGGAAAACAATATAATGTCATTAATTGGGTCACCGTGGCCTTCTTAATCCTTGACTGTGACCACAAAATTGATCGGGTTCTTCGGACACACAAAACCAACATCAAACTCAAGACTGGTTAATGTTGCTCAAGGAGAGCTAGAGTTATCCCACTCGACGGATGAATGGACAGATGGATGAATGCACGGACGAACAAAACTAATGCTATATACTGCCAATATATCTATATGGGGCCATAATCGTGGTGTATCGCCATATCACGATACACACTTCATGATACAATATCTGTATTGCAAGGCTAATATTGTGACACAGCATACGTAATACACATTGTTACAGTTCTAGGTAATTGATGTTCATTTTAATAAAAGCTGTGACTAAAAGATATTTTTAACCTGGATACCAACAGTTTTCATTAACACCATTCTAAAGGTAAGAAACAGACTGACAATCATTCTAAATCCCATTAAATTCCTGACTTGTGTACTTACCCTCTAGTGTGACATCGCATGTCCATCATACAGACTTCAAGTGCTTGCACTGCCAGGTCATCAGGGAGAGGCTTTCCCCTCTTTAAATAACTATTCATTTCTTCAGTGAGCGTGGAATTTGGTTGCATCAATATCACCATGCGAATTGCTTCACCAATAGACAAACGCAGGAGGCCATATTCTTCAGCAAAGCGCAATGCCACTGAAGAATGCATATCAGAATGATTATATGAGTTACTTTCATGAGATAACACTGCCAAACACACTCTTAAATTATTATTAACAATGGATGGATCTGAATTGTCACTCAAGTACCTGATGTCATAATGAAATACGTCACATGTTAGATGACATCACTATCATAATGATGTAGCTCCATCATGAAAATTGAACAGTCTGTCACCAAAGTGTAAGTCAAATTAGTTTCAAAATAATCAACTGTCAGCTTACCTGTATAGGTACCTTGAAATTTAGATTCGTTGAATTCAGGTTTCAAATAGATTTCATGCACAAAAAATTAGCAGAGCTTAGATAGAAATGGGTAGCTAAAAATGGGCAGGGTATACCTAGAAATGGGCGGTGTATAGCTAGAAATGGGTGGGGTATAGCTAGAAATGGGTGGGGCATAGCTAGAAATGGGATGGGCATAGCTAGAAATGGGTGGGGCATAGCTAACAAGAGTTTTAGTGAGACTCAACATATGGCCACTGGCATACTTGTTTGAGGAATGCTAAATGTGAAGGTTTTTTTTTTATAAATGACACTTCGTCTATCCCTACAACAAAAAATTGTGTGTACTGTAGGTTCAAAACTCTTTTTGACGAATTTTAATCATTCAAGGGAGATAACTCCCGCGAATATACAAGGATTTTGCCGAAATGAAATCATGACTCCCGCTAATATGGGCGGATCATGCCAAAACAAAATCATGACACTTCGGCTATACGTACCACATCTTTTGGAAGAAAATTTGTGAGTGTTGGTTCAAAACTCTTCAAGATTTGGATCGTGACTCCCGCGAATATGGGCAGATCATGCCAAAACAAAATCATGACACTTCGCCTATATATATAACACATCCTCTGGAAAAAGATTTGTGAGTGTAGGTTCAAAACTCTTCGAGATCTGTCCCGGACAAGAAAATTTTGACAAATTTTAATATTTCAAGGGAGATAACTGGCGAATATGGGCTGATCTTACCGAACCGAAATCATGACACTTCGCCTATACATAACACATCTTCTGGGGGAAAAATTGTGAGTGTAGGTTCAAAACTCTTCGAGATCTGATCCGGACAAGAAAGTTTAGACAAATTTTAATAATCTATCAAGGGAGATAACTCTGGCGAATATGGGCAGATCTTGCCGAACCGAAATCATGACACTTCGCCTATACATAACACATCTTCTGAAAAATAAAGTGTGAGTGTAGGTTCAAAACTATTCGAGATTTGGCCTGGACAAGACAATTTTGATGACCTTTAATCTTTCAAGGGAGTTAACTCTGGCGAATATGGGCAGACCATGCCGAACCAAAATCATGACACTTCGCCTATACATAACACATCTTCTGAAAACAAAATTGTGAGTGTAATTTTAAAACTCTTCGAGATCTGTCCCGGACAAGAAAATTTGGACGAATTTTAATCTTTCAAGGGAGATAACTCTGGCGAATATGGGCAGATCTTGCCGACCCGAAATCATGACACTTCGCCTATACATAACACATCTTCTGGAAAAAACTTGTGAGTGTAGGTTCAAAACTCTGAGATCTGTCCTGGACAAGAAAGTTTTGACAAATTTTAAGCTTTCAAGGGAGATAACTCTAGAGAATATTGGAGGATTTTGCCGAATCGAAATCATGACACTTCGTCTGCAGGTAATATATCTGCTGAAAAAAATTTGTGAGTGTAGGTTCAAAACTCTTCGAGATCTGCTCCGGACAAGAATCAGACAGCCGGATGGATGCACAGACGCACGGACAGACGGATGGATGGTGAGCGCCATCACATAATACGACCCTGCTTTGCGCGGGCGTATAAAAATGGGCAGGGTATACCTAGAAATGGGCGGGGTATAGCTAGAAATGGGTGGGGCATAGCTAGAAATGGGCTGGGTATAGCTAGAAATGGGCGGGGCATAGCTAGAAATGGATCCCTCTATTCCAAGCATACTCCTTGTTGATTACCAACACTTCAACTAAGACATCTTTAAAAGCAGCATCTACTGAAATATCTTTTAAACCTTTCCTCCCCAGAATCTCAATTTCAAGCAGTCCTACAGGTAAGCTGTTCGATGCTTTGAACCAAATGTGACCACACGTAGCACCATAGGATCCTTCCCGCCAAATTTGGTTTAAATCGGTCAAAGCCTAAATAAGGAGATGCGATTTGATGGATGGACGGATGACGAATGAATGGACAGTCGCCATGCCCATAAACTTACTTGGTCATTTGGGCTAGGTGAGATAAATGAGCAGATTCCTGCAGTGAATAATTCACACCCAAAATATCATCAAAATATGATTGGTATAACATAAGTTATCATGCAAAAATTGATATAGGTCATGGTTTTATAGTCTGCTTCCACATGCATGCTCAGCCGACTTTACAGCTGATCTAAACACCATCAATATGGTAAACTGTTGTAGATGGCTCAAGTTTACCCAGTATTGAACACTTTCACCGATAAATTCCCTGCACATATCTCAATCTCAGTGCAAACAAACAAGGAAACTGTTGAATATGCTGAAATTAATATGACTGGTAGCCATACCTGCAGGCAGCAATGCCTTCCAGTCATATTAATTTCATAATATTCAACAGAATACGCCATGCATCTTAAAGAATTTACTTTTTCAGGAATTTGTCCACTTGAAATTGTAATAAGCCCCTACAAAATGTCAAGAATAAGAGACTGATCAATTGTTATTATAATTAGTTTGGTGACTAAGCATGCACAAATAAGAATTTTAATTTTAGTATTAAATTGTTCATATGTTTGATGCTGTAGATGCCTATTACCTTTTTTAACCTTAAAATAGACTTCTTCCACTATCCAAGAGGATGCTAGTTTTCACATAGTAAAATCACTTCAGTAAAACTTGAATTATTATATTGAAACAAAGATTGTACATTTAGTAATCAGCAACCCTGCACTATGATTTTCTGGTATGCAAAATAACAGGCGTCTACCTCGATCTACGATTAACACGCCCATGATGTTTTATTGACATAATCTGATTCGAACCTAGAACAAATTAATGGAAATCAAACACTAAATGCATAAATGGATGGATAGATAGAGGGGTAAATATGTGTACTGTTCACACAGAACCATAATGGAAAGATCTGATCTGTTACTCAAGTGCCTCAGATGCCATTATCAAAATACATTACAATACTTGTTAGCTTGTCACGATCAAATGATGTCGGTGTGACATGAAAGGGGAAAGGTTTGAATATTTTAAAAATTAATTTGACTGAGAACTGTTGCTCCCACCTCTTCCAGTCAAATTAATTTTAAAGTATTCAACAGCTTACCTGTATAGTTTTCTTGAAATTAAGATTCTGGGAAATCTGTGTTCAAAGTATTAAAATAGATTCAAATGTGTGTACAGAGTGGGCAGAACTTAGCTAGAAATGGGTGGGGCATGGCTACAAATGTGTCCCTCTATTGTTTTCAGAAAGTGAAGAAATAAAAGTATGAATACAGATGACATGTATAGATCATATAGACACTACTTACATGAAGTTTTGCCGGACTTAGTGGGTCCAATAATTGCAATGCGAATTGGAACAACCGGCATTGGCTTGGGCTGTTGCAAATACTTTCTTGGATTTTCCATGAACGCAGCTTGGTTCTCCATTGAAGGCATAAAGTAAATGTGGCTTCGATAACGCATGGGTAACTTGAATAACCAGGTCCACTCATCGGTTGAATACAGTCACCTTCAGAAAGCTGAAAACATATCGTGTGCAATATGTTGATTAACACTTTAAAACTCAAATTTGTTCAAGAAAATTTTATTACTGGAATGGCTGGCTCTGTTATCGAGCCAGTCATTTCAGTGTTAAATTTTTAAAAATAGTCTTCTTTTGGTCTGCAAATCAACATTTTCCAAGACCACTGCAGAAGCCATTTTGTACAGCTTGAATATTAAAGAATTAAACTGATAATGTTTACAGGTCTTATTGTTGAACGGAGAAGGATATCACATTGACTAGAACATTTATCACACAAATCCATAAATTTGAATTTGATATGGCTTACAGAATCTACCCTAAACTTGTGTTTAAGTGCGACATCTGTATGTGAATCTGTAACTGCTATGTTCTTCGGATTTTCATTATCAATGTGACTAACATGACAGCAGATCAAGATGTCAGCTTCCTCATGAACCAGTATTTAACTCATTAATGATCAAGCATTCGAAAAACTACCTCTGCAGTGGTTTTGTGAACCGTCCATTTGTAGGCCAAGAGAAGACTATTTTTACAATTTTACCACTGGAATGACCGACTCGATAACCGAGCCGGTCAATCCAGAAGTAATAAAATATTCTTATCTTGGAATACACGTTGAGTAAAGATTTAAATTTTCTGGATCAATCCTGAGCATTAACTCTCAAGCGGGCCAAAAACAGTGGTCTTAAGAAATATCCATTTGCAAAGAGAATTTGAGGGTTAAAGTATTCAGGCAGGATGACAGATGTAATATGATCACCTTCTGGAATACCAAAGACTAGTCACGAAAGTCTTTTAAATCAGTCAATATCAATGATGTTATATGGTGTTACGAAAGAAATCCTGTTCTGTACCAATTACAGCATCAATGGCAGTATAGATTTTTTTTAAATAGAATGCATACATTATGGCATGTGTCAGCAAAATGAATGCCCATTGGTAATATTAAGAGCTAATACAAAACATTTGTTTTGGTATCTGATACACATTCTTTTTCAATTCAAATATTTCTAGAGTACATTCAGAATGGATACTTATTTTGTGACAGTTTTACTTCGTCTAAATTTTTAGACAAATCATTACTTTTTCTACAAAAGGGCCTGAATGTGTTGCTTGGTGCAAATTGTGACAATACTATTTAAATTCCCATAACATTCTATGGCTGTCATATGCAGCTAAAGCCAATGAAAAGCTTCTAACAATCAGAGAAAAATGTGACGATATTTTCTTGATATTGTTTTTGCTGTTTTATTAATTATGTAATTGGAACATTATTGTGGTAATAGTATTCTATACCCCAGCATTGTGTATCTTAAAGAACTAACAACAGCTCTGCAAACAGCACAAAATACCCCGCCATGATGACAAACCAATGAATGAGAGTTATCAGAAAATAATGATTTCTTCCTCAGACCTAGAGCAGTCATCATATGAAGTTTCAAAGAAATCCACTAAACTGTCATGGAGTATCCGTCCGGAAACCAATTTTCAAGATGGCTGCCAGTTGCTGGCTGACACATTGGATTAAAGATCATCTACAATTTCAATAAATTTCTTCCTTAGACATAGTCCAATCAATCTATGAAGATTCAAAGTGATCCACTAAACAGAAATGGAGTTATCATACAGAAACCAATTCTCAAGATTGTTGCCAGTGATTTGCAGCCATCTTGGATTTAGGATTATTGTCAATTTTGATAGGTTTCTTCTACAGACCTAGTCCAACTACCCTATGAAATTTCAAAGCAATCCAATAAATGGTAATGGAGCTATCATCTGGAAACCAATTTTCAGGATTGCTGCTGGTGGCTGGTGACTATTTTGGATGATCATCAATTTCGATAGCTTTCTTCCCCAGACCGAGTCCATCCACCCTATGAAGTTTCAAAGCAATCCGCTAAACAGCAACAGAGTTATCATCTGGAAAACAATTTTCAAGATATCCACCAGTAGCTGGTGGCCATCTTGGATTTCAGATCAACATTAATTTTGATAGGCTTCTTCCCCAGACCTAGTACAACCACCTTATGAAGTTTCGAAGTGATCCGATAAAAGAAAAAGGAGTTAATATATATCTGGAAACCACTCTGCCACCCACCCATCCGGCTGGACAGTGCCATCACATAATACCCCACCAATTTTTGCCGGGGTATAAAAATGTATTGGGCCCATAAAAGGCAGATGGTTTCACAAGCAGGTTCAGCTACATAACAATATCACCAGTCATTAATACATACCTTAACAGGACACCATCTGCCAAATTTACTGGGTTGCTTGTGGCCAGTCTGAAGCATCTTCTTTGCTAATTTCTCATTTATCGGATAAACACGTTCAAACAAAGATGCACGACAATCTACAATAGGCCTCAGGCGATTGCTCATCATATATCGGACAATATGAGGCTTGCGACCACCTTCCAACTCAATGCGTGGAATGAGGAGCTCCTCAAGCGTCTCCTGAAAAAATGAGGCGATACAGACATGAAGAATTTCAAATTATTTCTCATTTCAAATCAAATGTAGTATACAAGTAAGATTTAAGCCTTCAATGCTCAAATTTGTTCAAGAATTATCATAGAAAATGTCTGTTGGCAGGACAAAAGAAGAAAATATTTCAAAATTTACCACTGGGGTGATTAGCTCGATGATCCAGCCAGTCATTCCAGTGGTAAATTTTCAAAAATATCCTTATCTTATGAACATTCATCAAAATGACTGCGGAGGCCAGTTTTAGCTGACGTGTCCATTAAAGGGTTAAAAGCAAGTACCCATAATTATCTTAACCCTTTACCATTCATACCAGACAAAAGCAGCTTCAGCAGTGGTCTTGAGAAATGTCCATTTGCAGAGCAAAAGAAAACTATTTTTGAAAATCTATCACTTGAATGACTGGCTCGATAACAAAGCCAGTCATTCCACTGGTAAAGTTTCAAAAACAGTCTTCCCTTCATTTGGAAATGGACATTTTTTATGAGAAAATTTAAATTTTCTTGGATAAATTCGAGGGCTAAAGGGTTTTAGAGTTTTACTGATATAAGTGAATATATACTATATCATGAATGATAATAATTCGCCAACACAAACAAATTCAAAGCAAAATTTGCATATATTTGTTATTTGATAAGATGTTAGCGACAACTGTGTGAATTTTGAAAGGAATTGTGTTGCAAGATGTTGCCTTTTTAACCCCTCTTGTGACAACAGCTCATCAATGCGCTCATATGCTATTCACATTGGTCGCCATTATACACACTCTGGCTTCAATCGGCCATTCCAGTTCATCCTCTATAAGCTTTGTAGGCATCAGCTCCGAGTACAGCAAATTCCAAGGAATTTCTGTACGGGGGATGTCTCGGGGGCATTAGCAGAGTATGGCCAAATATAGAGCATCTTTGTTGTGCCAATTTCATGGCAGTGGGATTGTATTGCACATAGTGATATGACTGGAAATATGCAATATCAACCTATCATGTGTGCGTGCGTGCGTGCGTGCGTGCGTGCGTGTGTGTGTGCGTGCATGCGTGCGTGTGTGCGCGCGGTGCGTGTGTGTCAAAAACTACTGATCCAATTTGGGAGAAATTTTAACATAACAAATTATCTTACCATACAAACTCCTCTGATGTGGATGCTTTTGCATGTATTGTACATAAATTGTACATTCTGTACACATGTTTCATACATAAAATATTGTAAAATATGTAATATTTATGTAAATAATAGATATATTGAAGGCCCCGGGGAAGACAAGGGATTTTGTCCCTGATTGGTTTACCTTCATAAATAAAGCTTATTATTATTAATTAGTAGTAGTAGTAGTAGTAGTAGTAGTAGTAGTAGTAGTAGTAGTAGTAGTAGTAGTAGTAAGTAGTAAGTTTTAAGTAGTAGTAGTAGTAGTAGTAGCAGTAGCAGTAGTAGTAGTAGTAGTAGTAGTAGTAAGTAGTAAGTTTTAAGTAGTAGTAGTAGTAGTAGTAGTAGTAGTAGTAGTAGTAGTAGTAGCAGTAGCAGTAGTAGTAGTAGTAGTAGTATTATACCTGTATTGCAGCGAGCTTGTTTGTGTCGTTATCATACATTTCAGCCAGATCATTCTTCAAGCGATCTTTAGCATCCTCTTCACTCTCCATATCCTCCTCTTCCTCGTCATCTTCTTCCTAGTGAAGATATAATATCTCTACACATAATAAACAGAGAAGAATAGGAGGGATCTAACGGAGAGTCTGGAAATTCAGTGTTAAAATCGATTCAACCAGGTACATAAAGTAGACAGAGCTAAGCGAGAATGGATGAATTCACTTTTAGGTATGCCCCACCTATCTCTATCTAAGCGTGAACCCTGATCTCACTGAATCTCACTTTCCAGAAAAATATACAGGTAAGCTGCTGAATATTTTGAAAGTTATTTGGGAGTTTTCTTGCGTATTTGTCAGAACTTGCAGCAGTGAAGTGCTACAGTGTTACCAAAAGATATTGTAAAATGGCTGGGAAATGGCCAGAATGGTCGTGAAAATTTGAAGTAATAAGTTATGTGTTAAGTAGAATCTCATAGACATTGCCATTTCATATTAAATTTATTACACTCGTTTAGTAAGATCTCATTTGGAAATCACTAACGCTCATTTCAAATGAGATCTTATAACTTGTGCAATAAATTTGATATGAAATGTCAACTCATGTGAGATCCTCTATTTCTCGGACCAAACCTTTAAAATGCCTCTATCCTGTTATTCTTTTAATAGAAAAGATTTGTCAAGAACATTAATACTTTTGCATAGGTTTGCATAGTGAATGTTAATTTACAGGCCACTTGTATCTTATGAAAATTTACAACTGCAATGAATGGCTCGATAATCATGCCAGTCATTTCAGTTGCACATTTTCTAAAATCAGCTTCTCTTGGCCTGTAAATGGGCATTCCTCAGGACCATTCCCAGGGAGGATTTCAGCCAGCTTGACTATTAAATGGGTAATATATATGTATATTTACACAGATTGACATAAATTAAGTCTTTCTCTTTGCCTGATGATAGGAGAACTGTCTTAGTTATCATTATTTCTCTATTGAGCAGTCCGTTGACAGCATAACCATTGCGGAACCCAAGCCATATATTGACCATATCTATTGACTATAAATGGCTTTAAGACCAAATATGGTGCCAATGATATCAGCAAACATCTTCAAACATACATTTTCCTTGACTTTAGATGATTAATTTCAGTGAGTTATGTCCCTTGTCATATGTTGCCAGTAAATGGTTACTTAACCCTTTAACACTCAAGCTGGTAAAAACAACATTCTGCAGTGGTCTTGAGAAATTGTTTGCAGACCAAGAAGATTATTTAGAAACCGAGCCAGTCATTGCAGTGGTAACTTCAAAAATCATCTCTTGGTCAGTAAACGGACATTTTCTATGGGAAAGATTGAACATTTTCTTTAACAAATTTGAAGGTTAATGAGGTAACAGGTGGATATGTAACTACCTGTGATAACTGATCTGTACACATCGATAACCTATGGCGCCTATATAAATTCATCTATAACTTACTTCAAATTCTTCCGCCAGCATGGTTTCAATCTCTGCATTGGCAGTTTCCTCATCCAATTCTTCATCCTCTTCATCTTCAGCATCAGATGCCTCTGATTCATGGCTGCTGTCATCTTTATTAGCCTATATACAACAATAGAAAAGCACAGTAAGCAATGATCCCAATGATCAGATTGTGAAAATAAAAAATCATTTAATACCTCATGTCAACAGCACCTCAAAGCCCTCGAACTACAACTCTTATCAATTAAACTTTTTATGGTCAAGATTTTAAAAGAAAATAATAATTTTTGTAGGCCAAGACAAGACTATTTTGTAAACTTACCACAGAGTTAATGTTGCAACAAACCAAGGATGCGGGTCCCATGAAGAAGACATCTTAGATTTCCCATTGCTTTAGTATGGGAGTTATTGGTGGGTAAAAAATCCAAGATATCCGACAACCTATTTATTTGACAGTATTGAAAGCGGCAAATTTGAAATCAGCATACCGAAAAACTTATATAACACCATCTGATTGGTCGATGGCAGCCATGTTTTTGATGTGCTAACTTCCCTTGAACAATCCTGAATGGTCCTTAGTTCAGTCATATTTCCTAAATTTCAGCCCAATCCCTTCAGCTGTTTGGGGGAGGTCGTTTTCGTGAAAATTAGATCATCCAAGATGGCCACCAAACCATTTAGCCAATCAAATTCCCTCAAACAAACATAGTTCGGCTGTTGCCCTAGATGATCTTTCCTTAGTTTCAAATCAATCCTCCAAGCGATTTCTGAGATTTTTAAAGACTTTTCTAAAATTAACAAAATCGGCTGATCACCTTTGTTTAAACAAATTTGTATCCCAAGCCCAAACCCAACGATGTTTCTTACCAAATTTGATTAAAATGGATCTAGTGGTTCTCGAAATGAAGACATTAATTTCCCATTGCTTTAGTATGGGAGTTTTTGGTAGTAAAGAATCCAAGATGGCCACCAAACCATTTATCCAACAGTTTCAAAAGTGACAAATTTGAAATCAGCATACCCAAAAACCTTGGGGAAGAATAATAACGTTTTCTGCTTACTGGAAACGACTTTTCAGTGTAATAAAGCGACATTCTGCTGAGTGCTTTGTTGACTCGAAGTCTGAATGGTTGGAAACAGTTTTGTCCCTCCTTTTATAGTCTGTGGCTTGGAGACCGGTGAGGAGTCTAGTGTCACTGAATGCAGTGTCAGGGGACTGCTAAGATGGTGTCGGTGTCAGCGGTACATGTTCATGACACCAGATGATTGTGTTCAGTATCAAGCATCACACTGATGTGTGTTGGCGGTCGTGGCAATGTTGTGGTTGGAAGGTGTCGCTGGTGACACATTTTTAGCACATGTTTCTGACTGACACTAACTCTATTTTTGGTGTAACCTGTTGGTGGTGTATGTGACACCGAGAACAGAATTTTGGTGTCAATTGCTACAAGTTGTATTCGAGAACAATGGTGGGGGTTGGTTGGTTCTATGCTTTTCAAAGGCGTCACTTGGTGTGATGTCTAGCGCAATATCTAAGTATATGCAAGCTGATTTGGTATTTTTTGTAACACAAAGGAATCAATTGATTGTGACTATCATGACATAGTCTATGTCATGGCTGAGAAGGGCGTGGGATTGGGCATGCTGAAGGACTGCCAACGTGTGTGGTGCCACCCGTGCTGGCTGTACTGGGGCAGTGCGACACAACCTGTTTGTGGAGTGTGGAAGGGAAGACAACTGTGAAGGATTGTACTGAGATGAAACAGCTGTCTCCCTTGTTGCATAATACAGTTACTGCCAGAATGATTCAGATTTATAAGCATTTCATTTCAAATGCTTTTGGATACTGATCAGACATCGTCGGGAGTGTTGAATGAATTTATACCAAGGTGTGGGGTGTGGTTGTATCATAATAGATGGGGTTCATACATCATTAAGATAGAATGTGGGAATGAGGAAGAAATAAATGAGAAAGATGCCAAAGTTTGAAAAACAAAAAGTATATCATGTTGATTTGTATAGCACCATCTGATATATCTTATGCATTTGCTAGATTCGTATAAAATCTGGTGATATGAATTCGAGAAATATTATGTGCAAGTAGGTTAGGGGTGAAAAATCCAAGATGGCCACTGGCCAAACCAGACGATCGGCTCCGTTTGAACAAACTTGGATCTCTATGCCCTAAGGATGTTTCCAGCCAAATTTAATTGAAATCAGCCCAGTGGTTGTTGGACAAGTCATTTAAAGAACAAGCTGACAGACTAACAGACACAAAGACAAACAACAGACAGGTAGTCGCAATAGCATAAGCTTACTCGGCCTTTCAAAACATGTGAGCTAAGAATAGTCTTCTATTGCCCTGCAAATGGACATTCCACAAGACTATTGTAGAGGCTGTTTTGAATAGCTTGACCATTAAAGGGTTATTGTTGACACAAAGAATGCACTAAACAATGATCTATTTTCAGATTGTGAAATCAAAAGATCATTTACGTAATCAAAATAGTGAGCCGGTTTACCATAAAATAGATTAACAGCAAATTTTAATTTGTGGTTTTACATATTTAATGGACAAATTTCAATTTTCTCACGAGAATGTGCATTTGTAGACCAACAGAAGACTATTTTTCAAATTTTACTACTGGAATGGCGAGCGCGTTTATCGAGCCAGCCACTCCAGTGGTAAACTTTAAAAGATAGTCTTCTCTTGGTCGCTAAATTGAGATGCCTCAAGATCACTGCAGAGACCAGTTTTGGACTATTAAACGGTTGACCATTTAAGCCTTGAATTTGTTCAAGAAAATTTCAATTTTTTCAAAGAAAATGTCAATTTGTAGACCAAGAGAAGACTATTTTTGAAAGTTAGCACTGGAATGACTGGCTCGGTTATGGCAAAATAATAACTTACAAGGCATATGTATTCGTGGCATAGAAAGACCACTTAAGCTGTCACAATATGCTGATGACACAACTGTGTTTACCAGTTCAAACAATGATTTTGCTGTTTTAAATCAAGTACTAGAAAAGTTCCAAAATGCATCTGGTTTGAAAATCAATAAAGGAAAATCCAAAGGATTATTTCTGGGGCCATGGAAAGAGCGGAATGACCAGCCACTTGAAATCAATTGGTCTAATGATACCATTAAGATTTTAGGCATCTATTTTGGCAGGAAACCGAATACAATACAAAATTGGAATGAACGAGTATCTAAGCTTAAGAGAATATTAGCAAATTGGAAGCGTCGTCGTCTTTCAATCTTTGGTAGAGTGTTTGTTGTCAACAACTTGGCATTATCTGGGCTATGGTATACAGCATCTGTTGTACACATGCCAAAACATGTAGGTTAATGAGTTGATATTGTCATTCATATGGGAAGAAAAGAATCATTTAGTTTCCCATCGTGTTCTCAATAATGCTAAGTTAGAAGGAGGACTTGATTTAATTGATATTAAAGTGAAATGTGTTTCTTTAAGGTTAAAATTTTTGGATGATCTTATTACATCAGATGAGACGTGGGCATGTGTTTCACGAGCTCTCATGGAGAGAATTGTAGAACCATTTCTGGCGGAGCATGTTTTTACCTCAAAGAAGCCACCTCCGAATAGCCAAATGATACCAGATGTGTTTAAAGATCAAGTTAAGGGGTTAGAAATATTTGACAGATACATGCCTCCACCTACGTGCTGGAAGGAAGTACTAGAACAGCAATTGTGGGGCAATAGTAATATATGTTATAACAATGTAGTACTTTATCTACCGTCCTTTGCAAAATATGGCATTCAACATTTATCGGATATGATACACCCTCAAACACGTAGATGGATTTCAATGCAAGACGTAGCTAGAAAAACACATATGAGGCATATAGATGTCCAGCGGTTGCTAAATAAAATAAAACATGCTGTACCAATTGAATGGTTTCGTCTGCCAAATGTAAATAATAATAGTTTGACTCCACAACCCGCATTAGTTCTTGATGATGAGATGTTAAAATACAAGATGAGATCCAAGGAATGGTACCATATTATGAGACGAAAACAAGTAACACCTCCCATAGCAATTAGGAGATGGGATGACTCAAGCTATAAACCATCCAGTTGGAAAAATGTATGGAAAATCTTACATTCTCCATCCATACCAAATATGGCTCGTGATTTATTGTGGCGATTACTACATCGACGGCTATGGGTGGGACACTTGACATACAAGTACAATATTACGACTTCTGATAGGTGTTACTTATGTCAAACAGACGAGGAAACAATCGAGCATTTATTTGTGGAATGTCCAATATCGTCACAATTTTGGGACTATATCAGCCAAATCTTGGCAAAATTTGGAGCGAAGCCCATTGTTCTAGACATGCATGTAGTCTTATTTAGAGAATTTGGATCAAGCGGTGTAAATATCATAAAGTCTGAAAGGACTATTTTAATAACAATACTAACCATAGGTGTTTGGCCCATTTGGAAACATCGGTGTGCACAGACGAAAAATCCATCTATGGGCAATCACAATAGAGCAATAAAGGCAATATTTCGTTCATTGCTGCTGAATCATATTCCTTGCGAATATTTTAGATTAAAGCAGCATGGTAAAGAAAAAGTATTCAAGGACATATGGTGCAAAACAAACATAGTTTCAATAGAGTTGGGAGCTGTAAAAATAAATGAGCCTGCACTAGCTTAAATCATTTAATTACTACAGCTGATTTATCTGTGTCTTTTAATTAATCTGTGTCATGTAATTCATTTTAGTCTGCACTTTGATATTGTTATGTTTAATAATTCATGTTAAGAAATAAACAGACTGGGGTAATTTAATAATCAATCGATAAAGTAATTTGCCATTGAATTATAAAATTGTCCCAGGTAATTTTAGGAATTTGCACAGAGTTTTATAGGGTTATTTGTTCCCGGGTAATTTACAAAACCTTACAACAAAGTAAATCAAAAATGGAAACAAGAGCGCCATCTATTTCCATCTATTTTTCTGTAATTTTCCTGCTGACTATATATGTTATGCTACCCAAATGCTACTACACCCGCTGATCTTTAAAGACTCAGCCCACTGGCGTCAATGATTGACTTATTTGTCATTGATTGACGAGTCAATTTTCATTTGTTGAATAGTTGCACTCGCCACACGGGCCTACTACCACACATGGATTGAATGGTAATTTACAAAACCTTACAATAAAGTAAATTGAAAATGTAAACAAGAGCACCATCAATTTTTCTGAAATTTTTCTGCCGATTATATGTATTATACTACCCAAATGCTACTACGCCCGCTGATCTTTAGAGAATCAGCCCACTGGCGTCAATGATTGACTTATTTGTCATAGATTGACGAGGCACTTTTCATTTGTTGGATAGTTGCACTCGCCACACGGGTCTACTACTACACCTGGGTTGAATAGTAAGGCCTTTGTTAAGTTTTGTTTTGCTAGCGGAGCTTTATCAGCCTATTGTTTTGTATCTATACTTTTTAAGCCATATGTATTTATAGATTGTATTAATGCGCATTATTTATCATTGTTTTGGTGTAATATTAATCAAGATTACTAGTTCACCAGGTTTTTTTCTGGGGGTTTGCAAGCCTTTTTAAAGGAGTTCCTCCGTGAAGTTTGTCCGACTGCGTCAGCGTCGGTTTTTCAAAAAAAAAAGAAAAAAAAAGTAGTGGTAGTAGTAGTAGTAGTAGTAGTAGTAGCAGTAGTAGTAGTAGTAGTAATAGTAGTAGTAGTAGTAGTGGTAGTAGTAGTAGTAGTAGTAGTAGCAGTAGTAGTAGTAGTAGTAGTAGTAGTAGTAGTAGTAGTAGTAGTAGTAGTAGTAGTAGTAGTAGTAGTAGTGGTCGTGGTAGTGGTAGTAGTAGTAGTAGTAGTAGTAGTAGTAGCAGTAGCAGTAGCAGTAGCAGTAGTAGTAGTAGTAGTAGTAGTAGTAGTAGTAGTAGTAGTAGTAGTCAATATTGTCAACGCACTGGCTCAGAATCTTCAATAATTGAAAAAATTCAAAAATTTAAGATATTTTGGTTTATCCTACTGCCTGAGATTTGTCATTTTGTTTGAGGAAAGCCATATGGCATTAATGTTAACCCTTTACTGGTTAAATTTGTTCAGTAAAATCCAAATATGCGCTTACTTATTTAATGTACATTTGCAGGCACAGACAAGGTCATTCCCGAGAATACACCACTGGAACGACTGTCTCGGTTCCCGAGCCAGTCATTACAGTGGTAAATTTTCAAAAATACTCCAATCCCCGCCGGCAAATGGACATTGCCCAAGATCACTAAATTGACCGTTTTTGGCTGACCATCATGCAAGGGTTAATGTTGAATGATTGAGATGGATATTATGGATAGCTATTTGAGTTTTGCTTTTACCAAGATGTCACGTAGATTCGGATTTTTCTTGAACGCAATTACTGGTCGCTTGTTAAAGGGTTGTTTCAGTTTCTCCTGTAGGTTTTGATACTCATCTTTCAAAATTTTGGAAATTTCAACGTTTTTCCGATTATAGGTCAGAATGAATGGAATTTTGTCACGTTGATCAAATAAGCCTGGGTCCGAGTTTATTCCCCTTGGCCACTGTGTTTCGAGTTCTTTAATCCAAAACGATTCTCGAAGTTTTCTTTGTTTATCAGTTTCTTCTGCCGTATCTGAAAGGGGTGGCTGTTCAATCGGCATAATTTCAAAGTCACGAAGGACTAAATGGTCAGGAAGATTAAAATGTTCGGAAACATGTGTGTCTTCCTCTAGCCTAATATCTGAGAGGTGTCGAGTTGCCCGCCATCTTAATGGACATTTGGTTTCGCCGACATACTGTTTTTGGCACAATTTGCATGAAATTAGATAAATAACATTTTCAGAGTCACAATCTAGATTAGACTGAAGTTGGAACTTGCTTTTGTTCTGAAAGCTCGTGAAAGTATTCTGGTTTGGGAGAAATTCATCTAACTTGCACCTTTTCTTTCCGCATTTGCGAGATTCGCCTACACCTATAATAGGACGATTGTGAGAAATTTTGGTAGGCCGACGATTTGAGGCATTATCTGGAATGGATTCCAAGCCGTCTAATGTTTCAGATTTGATTTTGCGCAAGAATCGTGAGGAGTAACCTCGTGGTTTGAGGGCTTTGAATAGGGTAGAGCACGCTTCTTCAAAATTTTTTCTATCACTAGAATTCCTGTGAAAACTGGATTATTTGTGATTTAACTATTCCTTTAAAAGTATGTGGTGGATGGAAAGATTTTTTGTGCAATAGCTGATGCGAATCGGTTGGTTTGAAATACACTTTGTAGTCTAAGTAGCCAGTTGTTTCATACTTTAGACCTTTATATACAGTTACATCCAGGAAATCTACGGACATCTCGTCAATGGTTGCTTTTGATTTGATATTCGGATCGTGATTGTTCAGAATTTCGAAAAATCAGCGTCAGCGTCGGTTTTTCAAAAAAAAAAGAAAAAAAAAGTAGTGGTAGTAGTAGTAGTAGTAGTAGTAGTAGTAGTAGTAGTAGTAGTAGTAGTAGTAGTAGAAGTAGTAGTAATAGTAGTAGAAGTAGTAGTAGTAGTAGTAGTAGTAGTAGTAGTAGTAGTAGTAGTAGTAGTAGTAGTAGTAGTAGTAGTAGTAGTAGTAGTAGTAGAAGTAGTAGTAGTAGTAGTAGTAGTCAATATTGTCAACGCACTGGCTCAGAATCTTCAATAATTGAAAAAATTCAAAAATTTAAGATATTTTGGTTTATCTTACTGCCTGAGATTTGTCATTTTGTTTGAGGAAAGCCATATGGCATTAATGTTAACCCTTTACTGGTTAAATTTGTTCAGTAAAATCCAAATATGCGCTTACTTATTTAATGTACATTTGCAGGCACAGACAAGGTCATTCCCGAGAATATACCACTGGAACGACTGTCTCGGTTCCCGAGCCAGTCATTACAGTGGTAAATTTTCAAAAATACTCCAATCCCCGCCGGCAAATGGACATTGCCCAAGATCACTAAATAGACCGTTTTTGGCTGACCATCATGCAAGGGTTAATGTTGAATGATTGAGATGGATATTATGGATAGCTATTTGAGTTTTGCTTTTACCAAGATGTCACGTAGATTCGGATTTTTCTTGAACGCAATTACTGGTCGCTTGTTAAAGGGTTGTTTCAGTTTCTCCTGTAGGTTTTGATACTCATCTTTCAAAATTTTGGAAATTTCAACGTTTTTCCGATTATAGGTCAGAATGAATGGAATTTTGTCACGTTGATCAAATAAGCCTGGGTCCGAGTTTATTCCCCTTGGCCACTGTGTTTCGAGTTCTTTAATCCAAAACGATTCTCGAAGTTTTCTTTGTTTATCAGTTTCTTCTGCCGTATCTGAAAGGGGTGGCTGTTCAATCGGCATAATTTCAAAGTCACGAAGGACTAAATGGTCAGGAAGATTAAAATGTTCGGAAACATGTGTGTCTTCCTCTAGCCTAATATCTGAGAGGTGTCGAGTTGCCCGCCATCTTAATGGACATTTGGTTTCGCCGACATACTGTTTTTGGCACAATTTGCATGAAATTAGATAAATAACATTTTCAGAGTCACAATCTAGATTAGACTGAAGTTGGAACTTGCTTTTGTTCTGAAAGCTCGTGAAAGTATTCTGGTTTGGGAGAAATTCATCTAACTTGCACCTTTTCTTTCCGCATTTGCGAGATTCGCCTACACCTATAATAGGACGATTGTGAGAAATTTTGGTAGGCCGACGATTTGAGGCATTATCTGGAATGGATTCCAAGCCGTCTAATGTTTCAGATTTGATTTTGCGCAAGAATCGTGAGGAGTAACCTCGTGGTTTGAGGGCTTTGAATAGGGTAGAGCACGCTTCTTCAAAATTTTTTCTATCACTAGAATTCCTGTGAAAACGGATTATTTGTGATTTAACTATTCCTTTAAAAGTATGTGGTGGATGGAAAGATTTTTTGTGCAATAGCTGATGCGAATCGGTTGGTTTGAAATACACTTTGTAGTCTAAGTAGCCAGTTGTTTCATACTTTAGACCTTTATATACAGTTACATCCAGGAAATCTACGGACATCTCGTCAATGGTTGCTTTTGATTTGATATTCGGATCGTGATTGTTCAGAATTTCGAAAAATCAGCGTCAGCGTCTGTTTTTCAAAAAAAAAAGAAAAAAAAAGTAGTGGTAGTAGTAGTAGTAGTAGTAGTAGTAGTAGTAGTAGTAGTAGTAGTAGTAGTAGAAGTAGTAGTAATAGTAGTAGAAGTAGTAGTAGTAGTAGTAGTAGTAGTAGTAGTAGTAGTAGTAGTAGTAGTAGTAGTAGTAGTAGAAGTAGTAGTAGTAGTAGTAGTAGTAGTAGTAGTAGTAGTAGTAGAAGTAGTAGTAGTAGTAGTAGTAGTAGTAGTAGTAGTAGTAGTAGTAGTAGTAGCAGCAGCAGCCGCAACAGCAGCAGCAGCAGCAGCAGTAGCAGCAGAAGTAGTAGCAGCAGCAGCAGCAGCAGCAGCAGCAGCAGTAGTAGTAGTAGTAGTAGTAGTAGCAGTAGTAGTAGTAGTAGTAGTAGTAGTAGTAGTAGTAGTAGTAGTAGTAGGAGTAGTAGTAGTAGTAGTAGTAGTAGTAGTAGTAGTAGTAGTAGTAGTAGTAGTAGTAGTAGGAGTAGTAGTAGTAGTAGTAGTAGTAGTAGTAGTAGTAGTAGTAGTAGTAGCAGCAGCAGCCGCAGCAGCCGCAGCAGCAGCAGCAGTAGCAGCAGCAGAAGTAGTAGCAGCAGCAGCAGCAGCAGCAGCAGTAGTAGTAGTAGTAGTAGTAGTAGTAGTAGTAGCAGTAGTAGTGGTAGCAGCAGCAGCAGAAGCTGTAGCAGCAGCAGAAGTAGTAGCAGCAGCAGCAGCAGCAGCAGCAGCAGCAGTAGTAGTAGTAGTAGTAGTAGTAGTAGTAGTAGTAGTAGTAGTAGTAGTAGTAGTAGTAGCAGCAGCAGCAGCCGCAACAGCAGCAGCAGCAGCAGCAGCAGCAGCAGCAGCAGTAGCAGCAGCAGAAGTAGTAGCAGCAGCAGCAGCAGCAGCAGCAGAAGCAGCAGCAGTAGTAGTAGTAGTAGTAGTAGTAGTAGTAGTAGTAGTAGTAGTAGTAGTAGTAGTAGTAGTAGTAGTAGTAGTGGCAGCAATAGTAGTGGCAGCAGCGGTAGTAGTAGTGGTACCATTGCAATAGCCTATAGTAGTATTGGCAGCAGAGCAGCTGTCCAGTACTTCATCTTTGACACCACCCTATACGGATACCAAGTCCTTCTTCTACTTCTACTATGTCGTCCACTTAGCCACTTGTCCTTTTTGACTAAACACCTAAGAATAGGACATCACACTTTATCTTTTTTAGTGCCGAACCTTTTCCCAATTTAAAAGGCAAGAGGGTGTATCACATCACTTACTTGCATTGAAAGTAAGGGCATGCCACATACACCAGGGCCAAGAATCTCTTTCAATTGCTTTATACATCATATCTAGTTCTTCTTTTAAGTCTAGGTTGGGCTCTAACACTACTAACAACTCATGCACGTCCATTTCAGTATAATGCATAAGAAGACCAGCAGGTCTATGCCATCACCAATCGGAACAGCAGTGGCTTTGTCTCTAGGTGTTACTACAGCTGTTTGGCCACATGTTTGAGCACATGAGCACCGTCGTTTGCATGATCTGCGATGCACAGAGGTCTAGTTTGTCACTTAGGAATGTTCTGTTTGTTTTACTTTTCTGTTTGTTTGAATCCCTAATTTTTTAGCGGATGATCATCCCACCAGTGAACTGCAATGCCACACTTTTTGTTGTGAGTCAACAGCATAGCCAGCGAAGGCAACGGCATCATTATCCTATTTCTGCATCGCATATCTACTGAACATTTCAACTGGGTTATCGTTGCTCCCTCTCCATGGCTTCACAGAAATTATCAGCAATGGTACCTTTATTCTCCTACCGGGGAATGGATGATGATTCAAATAGTGTAGGTGTGCAACTACAGAGTTCATATTTGAACAGTGAGCGCATATTTTTCCAGCACTCGCCAGCAGTTATCATTCAATGAAACATTAACTGTGTATCGACTTTCAAGAGCAAGCGTGTCATTGACATCTCTAGCTTGCCACTCGTTTCATATGAAGCACCGCTGTGATCATGCCTGTCCTCGGCGATGGCTGCTCATAATGGCATGGAAAGGGGCTACGCAAACTGCTAATTCCCTGCTATTCATATTCTTCATTACACAACATGTGCCCTGGCACGTCTCAGCAGTACTTGCTTAATAATAAGATCTGTGAACAGTCATGTCTAATATATGTGACCGCATCTTATTACCAGGTATCCTTCCTCAAATTGCTCGTGAACATATGAAAAGGGTTCCGGACGATGATGCGTCAAACAAGACTATGTTTATAGTGTGTGGCCAGATGCGGCAATGTATGGTCGAATTTTATGTACAGATTTAATGTGTAATCTCCAGTTAATACATTTTCAAATAATGTATCCATCAACGCTGTCTGCATAGTCATCATTTCCTTATTCTTATTTAGTTTGCTTTGGATTATCACTAATACATCTGCTAATCAAACTTCTTCGACAGATAATTCAGAGATACTGTTCCCACTTACACTTCTGTTGCTGCTGCAAAGCGGGTTGTGATAATATCTTGTCTAATTCACATCCCCACAGCATCTATTTCAGGACAAGCAAGAATTATCTCCACACCACTGTCCTCCAATAATTTTTGGTTGGTACTAGCACATCGTATGCATTGGACAAAACGATTGGTGGTAATGGCTTAAATGTGTTCTTACAGTTCTACGCCTGACATCAGGTGCCCAATTAACCACAGAACGTGTACATCCATGTGCAATTTCTTCCAGTCTGCGGACAATATCCTTCAGATCACAATTTCTGAGATTGAAATAATTGCCACAGCTGTCCAATATAGCTGTGGGTCGAATGTGTGTACTTGTGTCACATTATATTGCCTAGGCTTAGAGGAGTCATATTTTAGTGTGGCATTGATGCAAGATAGAACACTGGGAGACATCGCAGAACATGCCCCTGTACTATGCCAGACCATACTGGTATGGGCGTGTGAAGAATTAGGGATGTCTTCGATAACAGATCTAATTGTGATGTAGGTGCTTCTGTTGTCATGTGGCTAAGTGGCAGATAATTGAGAGGTGTGATTGTTGGAGGGATCTCAAAACACTCAGGCCAATACAGCAATATCTGACGCTGTCACCTGCACGTTGGGAAAGATTTACTTGAAGTTCATGTTGGTGGTGTAACATCTAATAATAGCTAGTATAGTTAGCTAGTGGTGTAATAGCTAGTATGCCCATGCCATTGGAATGCCCCTGCCCCATCTGGTTAATACCTTATGATCTACAATGTCTGCACAATATCGAATATATGTTCATGTGTAATTTAGTCCCTTGTACAATTGCCACACTTTATATTTCTTTACCTCAGCATAAGAAAAAGAGAAACAATGTACATTGATCGTGCATATCAACAACCGTGATGCCCAGTTATGGTGCACCTAACTTATTCCTACTGAGTGCAACAATATATGTCAAAATATGGTATTAATGACCATCTTGTATTTATTCAGATGTGTTATGTATCTAAACCTATTTCAGTAAATTCCACATGCAACGTGGTGTCCAGAAACCTTCTATTATGTTTTAGATTGCCCAAATACTTTATCCGAGAACAAAGATATACCAGCATATAAATTATATATTTCGCAGTTGAATTGGATTTATACTAAATAGGCATATTTCCCCATTAGGAATTTCTGAGACCTTTCCATATTTGTGTTGTAATTTGCTACAAGTAAAACCTTAAGTCCGTATTGGTCAACATCCTATAATAGTAAATCATAGGTCATATTCGCCCTCAACCACATTTATGTTTTGCTCTATATCCAACTGAGAACATAGCTCGGACCTGGTTACCGCCAGACCTGCTGTGAATTGTGTTTCCACCCTTTGGCTCACAGGGATTATACTTACTAAGCTCATCTTATTCAGAGGTTGGCCACACATTCGCCACAAGTTTGGGCGCTATTATCAATCCTTTCCTTATGATTATCAATAGGTTGGTGCCATTATTGAAAACCTGGGAGACACCCCTGCTTTTGATAGTTGGTTTTTGCGGATTTTCAATCCTGCTCGCCATACTGTACAACAGTCTCAGGAAGCACGTGTTCAGGGACGCCAATAATCTAGACACGACCTTCGACGCTGGAGGACGAGTAACCCTAAGCTTGACAGCAGTTACAGTGGCAACGCAGCTTCTCTGGCCAGCAGACTTCCTGCAAAGCGCAACCATAGCCACATGGGTAAGCAGTTTATGCATTGTTTACCAAATACATTAATAATTACTTCCTAACGAGCAAAGAGTTAATCGAGGTTTCATCTTGTGAATTTCCATCCCGAGTAATATAAATATACTAGACCAGGAGTTAATAATTTTCATTTGGAAGACAGTCATTCTAAAACCTGTTATTATCAAAGAAAGCAACAGCCTTCAGTGACATAATGATTTCATTTATTTTTTATAAAATTCCTGATGCTATTTAATTATTTATTTATTCATTTATTTATGTATTAATCCATTTAATTATTTATTTATATATTTATTTATTTATTTACTTTTTCTCATTTATTCACTCATCGTTCATTCCTTTGTTTGTTTGCTCGTTCACCCGCCGCCTGCTCACCCATCCCTCTGCCCGACCGTATACCTGCCTGCCCGTTCCTCCATTCTTTCGTTTGTTCATTCGTTCCTTCATCCGTCCATCAGCTCACTCACTTATTCATTCATTCGTTCGTTCGTTCGTTCGTTCCTCCATTCATCAATTCGCACGTTCATTCCTTCATTCATTGACGCATTCATTCAATTATTCTTTCATCCAATCAGTTATGCATTCATTAGTTCAATCACTCATTTATTCTTTCATTCAACCCTTCAATCATTTATTCTTTCATTCAATCATTCTTTCATTAAAGCATTTATTCTTTCATTTAATCATTCAATAATTCCATCTATCCACCCACACACCCACACACCCACACACCCAGACACACAAACACGCACGCACGCACATACGCACGCACGCACGCACGCAGGCACGCAGGCACGCAGGCACGCAGGCACGCACGCACTCACGCACGCACGCACGCACGCACGCACGCACGCACGCACGCATAGAGTTTTATGTAGATCTTGATCAAACATAGCAACCTTCTAACATCCGTCGACCTACATTCAGAAACAAAAAAATGTTTGGTCATGTGATTCATTTTTTAGAAAATGCTGCGTAAGCCACTTTTGTGGTTCACTATAATTAATATTTCTACAGCTGGCAGATCATTGGGATTTGTGACATACATAGATACATTAGGCACCCATTGATTAATGAAATAAAATTGTCAGTGAACTTATTACCCTTTCAGTTATTGAAAATTGTTTTCCAAAAATGCCCATATGAAGTGTATGTGAGTGATATAGTCATCGATATTCTACAGTTATTTCAATGTTAATGTTTCCAACATCTATCTAGTTAATCAAAGTTATATTATTCATTTTGTAACATATTTTAATTAGAGTTTTGAAAGTAAATGCGAGAAGTAGGTGTGGAGACACAGCTTTATAGTGGTATTATTAGGGTGACAATCAATTTCTAGGGTAGGCGACCCCCACTCCCCCCAACATCCCCCCCCCGCCACCCTCAACCTCCACCCACCCCCACCCCCTCCCAGCACCCACGGATTATGGTAAACATATTGCTGAAAATATACAAATCAGAGAGCCGATTATGCTGAAAACATTGATGAAAATCCAGCTAAAAATATACAATCGAGACAAGTCCGGTCAAAATATGCAATTCAGACATCAGATTCCATTGAACAATCATTTTAACAATATACATCTCAGATTAGCATTGAGTTCACGTCCGGACAATGCTACAAATATCTTCCCTTAACCATATGTTGGACATGTCGAGCGAATTGTCATTTCTCTCTTTTCTACAATAGCAGACATCGAAGCAACCTCTCTATACCTTTGGTGTCAATTCCCGATAAAAGTAGCATTGTTATCTCAAGGAGATTGTTGTAAATCATTTATGCCAAATGTAATCAAATGTCCTCAATGCGTCTTTAATGCGCCGTCCACCATCCGACTTGCGCGTAGTAATTGATTACTGCATTGCCACTTATATTTGTATAAAATGTGCATTTGCAGAACAAGAAGAGAACATTTTTGAAAATTTAGCATTAGAATGAGTTGGGGACATAAAGATACATTTTTATATTGAGCTTGAATGGTAGCGGGCCAATATCTAGTAGGTTGGAGGCATGCTCATAGATAGACAACTACTGAAACTGTAATTGTGCTGATCTAGTCATTATGTTGTTATTATTATGATTATTCATATTATTATTATTATTATTATTATTATTTTTATTATTATTATTATTACTATTATTATTTTTTTTTTTTTTTTTTTTTTTTTTTATATTATTATCATTATTATTATTATTATTGTTTTAGAATGGTGTTGCTGGTCCATTTTGGTATGCAGTTGGTGTTGTTGTTAATATTCTCATATTTCCCACTCTTTCTTTGTATTTTAAAACACGAGCACCGGGAGCTAAAACCTATTTACAAGTAAGTAATCGCAATGTGTCCTAGTTTAAAAAATCCAATTTTAACAACACATAACAGAGATGTTTGTTGACTAGAGGTAAGCCAAGAAGGGCAATATGAAACTCAGCATACAATACTGCTAGCATTAAAGTTCTCACGAACTAAGAAATTTAATGGATCTTACATGCAGTGTAACTAGTTTCTGTGAACGTTGTCTACCTAGAAGACTAGCTACTATTTTAGATTTAATATGACATCGCCGTAATTCCTTTAACCTATTCTCGCTGTTGACTGGAAATTCCCGAAGAAGAAGCATACCATTCAGGCCTGTTAACTTAGTCCTCATCATGTACGACCATGACAATACACCTGTGTACTGCAACACATTACATATTAAGAAAAATCACAAACATTCATATACACTTTACTAGACACAAAGTTCGCTGGAACTTCTCCCCCACCACCCCATATTAGTTACATCTGTTTGGGGACTGGCTCGATATTCGTATAGTGAATCATAATGTCACTCCTCAACTATCTATTTCGGACTGACGTCATGGACCGGGTTACAGCTTTCTGCTTAGGGGGCCCTCAAACATATGTACACTATGTACAAAAATATATAATATACACTGAATGTGTGTACAAATGTCGAAAAATACAAAATACAGAAATTGCTGCAAGATTAATAATAAGAAGAAGAATAGCATTATTATGTTTTATATTATGATTGCCTACTTATAACTTGCGGATCTACACTCATATAGACACACATTAACGCACACATCTACGACGATTACGCCAGCCGGACGTACGCACACATACACAACGGACAGACATGCAGAGACACAATCTACCTCAAACGCATTTTTCTTCAAGGCACTTTTACGGTTATGTTGTTCAATATTTTGAAACTAATTTGTCCGGACTGATGTTGTTGCGTATGGTAGCTTAGGCCGTGTTCTTAGTGGATAATCAATCAGGAATAACGTCTTACTGATGTACGGTGTTATTCCGGATTGGCCCCGGCCTTAAGAGATAAGGAACCATTCCTACATTTGGCGGGGACTTGTTCATTGTTCATGAAGGCGCTAGATACGTCATTTTATGAATTTATTTATTTATTCATTTTATGAATTTAATAGACCTAACACTCTCATTTTACTTGTTCAGGTTATCTATGCCCGTTACGGCGCACCTGCACACATTGTGTATTGTTGCTTTGCCCTATTGGTCAACGTGGTCGTTACCACCTGCCTAGTGTTAGCAGCGCACAGCACCATTACAACACTAACAGAGAATGTATCTAATGAATTGCTCGTCACTCTCTTGGCACTGATGTTCGGATCATACTCATTCATTGGCGGTCTGGGGACAACGTTCTATGTCTCGTATTTTAATGCAGCCATGATCTTCATCATGATTATCTCTATGACCGTCAAGATGTACTATGTGGATGGTGATTTTGGGGAGTTTTCCTCTGCTATCGGAACTATTGACAAATTGTACGATTCTCTATCTTGTCTGAAACATGATGGACCGCCAGAGCCAAACATGGAAAACAGTTTCGTGACTTTCCGATCCGCAGGGTCATTTATCTTTGGCATCATAGGTGTATTTCTTGCATCATCAGTGATATTTTGTGATCAGGCGGCTTGGCAGAGTCGCATAGCGGCTAAGCCTACACAAGGTGTACTTGGGTTCATAATAGGTGCTTTCATCTGGTACGCCATGCTATCCACACTGACAACAAACACAGGACTAGCGTATTTATCTATGAGCTTTGTTGGAAATCACACGAACTTACTAACAGACGCGGACATATCAGCAGGTAAGACCCCGTCTTCATACAGGAATAAACTTAGTGAAGATATCGGCTCTGCCACTGACTTATCTTATGTCATAATTTAGATGACGTCACAATCATAATGGCATATAGCTCCATTATAAACATCGAGAAGTCAGTCACTAGTGTATAATTCTATGCATTTGATTAATTTATGACATAATAAATATTACGTTAATATTTAGAAATATGCTAATTTGGCTGGGACCAAGGGAAAAATTTGTTTCAATTCGTTTTACAGCTTAACTCTATAATTGCCTTGCAATTGTGTTCTGGGAGTTCAGCGTTCACGGTATTGGTGGATAGGAATTCACTTGTCCAGAGTATCCATATATAAATCTGACGTCATCTGACGTCATAATCAGCTATGTGGCATGCAGGATGATGTCATAATCATTATGGCATAAATGATTCTATTTGGTCCGTCTTTAACTCTTAATAGTCCGACACATTGTACGAATTGTATGTCTCTACTATTTAATAAACATGCTGTTGACTATTTTGAAACTAATTTGACTGGATGGTGTGGCTGCCATACGCAGCAACAGCGCCCAGTCAAATTAGTTCCAAACTATTCAATAGCGTACATGTACTGTTGTCTGGAAATTGATAGTCAGAGAGTTCAGCGATCGATCCCAACACCGGCGAGGCGTTGGTGAAGCTTAGCTGGAGTTGGGCGGGGCATAGCTAAAAATGGGAGGATCCATTTGGCGGAGCTTAACTAGAAATGTGTGGCGCATAGCTAGAAGCAGATTCCTCTATTACACTACAATATATCATTGACTATCTTATGAATGTGTGGATGAGCTACCCATAATTATATTCAATTCCATTAAACATTGAACATTTGTTTTGGAATGCAAACCGGTTCCTTAAAAGGAATGTGAAGGAGATGGACGGCTTAACCATGATTTTGTATAATAAGATAATTCAGGGAAGAATAGTTGATGTTGCAGAATGATTCAGGTAAGAATACAACTGGAATATAAAGAGTTACAGACCATGTTTAGTTATTTAGTTATATCTTTATTTATTTATTTTGCTATTTTTATATTTTGTTATTTAGCTACTTAGATGCACATGGAGTTATTTAGTTATTTAGATATTTAGTTATTTAATTTATTTAATTATTTTGTGGATAATCGGTTATAAACGTGTATATTTACCCTTCAACTAGGGCTTGTGACGCCGTTTGTTGCACAAGTTTTGCTGGGAAAAGCAGGTGGTATTATGGTCTTATCGATGGTATCCATGGCGCTAATGTCAACTGGTTCAGGAGAAGTGATGGCAATCTCATCGATAGCCGTATATGATATATATCAGAAATACATCAATCCGTTCAGGTAGATATTTGAAATTTAACTTTCATTAGCAATATTCTCCTGAAAATGTCCTCATTCAGTATTCGCTATAGCAACCCAAAAACGTGTCGAACCTTTGGTACACCTTGGTGCACATTGACACATGTTCCGCACTTTAGTTTATAACAAGACCGTGATCACACTGGAGAGTTAAACGGGAATAACGCCAGCCTGAAGACTGGCGTTACTCTGGCTTATCTCTCTAGCGTGATCACAGCCTAAAGCACATACATAGTGCCTCCATTACACCAGTTTACCTGCATCGGCCCTGTTCACAGAAGCACAATTCACCTTTCCAGAGTCTCCATCCATCATCTGACCTCGTATGACGTCATACTCATCTTAGCGCGTGTATGATGACGTCACAATCATTACGTCACAAAGGGTTCCATATTGACCGTCATCAAGTCTCAGAGTCCGACACGATGTATAATGTATACATTTTTGGTCTTTGTAATTATATGCTATTTAATAAATATGCTGTTGAATATTCTGAAACTAATTTGGCTGGGCGTTGTTGCTGCTTTAGCTTTCCAGAGTCAATGGTATTCAGGGTGTTTAGAGATCGACCGATCCCAACACCAGCTAGTTGTGAGTGCAGCTTAGCTAGAGATGGGCGGAGCATAGCTAAAACCGGAAAGGTCCATTGTCGTGCTGAATGAACTCCTTGATGTCTGCCCTTACCCTATGTGTTATGGAATCATTACGTTCATGTATGGCTAATATGTGACAACGTGGCCACTCGTGGGCTGGCTACAGCGTAATCACCTCTAAAAACTTGAGTCTGGATTGCAAAGGGATTCAATTAAATGATGAAACGGGCATACGCCTGTGATAATATTACACTCTCTGAATCCCAATTACCAGCAAACCATATAGGTAAGCTGTTGGATATTTTGAAACTAATTTGAGTGGGTGCTGTTGCTGACTGTGGCAGCAACAGCCAAATTGGTTTCAAAATATTCAAAAGAATGATTTTAAAATAGTAAAGACATATAATTCGTACAACTTGACGGACTATGAAGAGTTTATGATGGACTAAATAGCATCATTCATGACGTAATTTATTATGAGTTCAGTCCATGTGTGACGTTATTGATAACGGCGTCATGTGATTGCTCGATAAACTGGATTCCTCTATTACATCGAGGTCATAGGTAAAGATGTACATAGATGAAAATTTGTAGCATGTAGGTACTACTGATGTTATTTTAGAGCCATTTAGAGATTATTTACCTAGTCGATTAATGGAAATTTTCACTATGGGATTTGAACGGTGACTGCGCGTACATGTTAGCCGATCACACCAATAATTGGCAAGGCTGGTACACGTGTGGTCCGGAAGAAGATTTATTGAGTACATCGTAACAAGATCATACATACCATTTTAATTTTTTTCTAGCTCAGAAAATTTCAATGAGTACATTAGATATTAGCAAATAATGCCCCGTAAGGTCACGGTCATAAAGTCTCCAATGAGGCAAATGTGCAACTACACCTACAGGCTCTATGAAATAATCAGAAAACTTGGCCAGGATATTATAGTCCAAAATTTTATGAAAAACAGTTTCTCAATAATAATAATAATAATAATAATAATAATAATAATAATAATAATAATTTTTATTTAAGGAGGGTAACTCTTCAGCAGTCTGATTTTGGAGACGCCCTCACGGGAACATATATACACATATATAAAAATATATATATATATATGTAAACATTGTTTCCCAATCCACAATCATCTGGGTAACTAACATATCAATTTTCGTCGAATTCCGCCAACTTTGACCTTCTTCCTCTCCTACCCACACTGCCCCAACCAAGGCTGGTGGTAGAGCCTAATGAAAATGGTGGCTTGCACTCCGACATCATATGGGTAACTCGCATGCCGAACTGATTGAATTCCACCAAACGGTTTCGGAGGAGATAGCCGGATGGACGGATAGATGGACGTACAGAGAGATGGACAGACCAACTGAGGCGATTGCAATAATCCCTCCAGGTGGTATTTTGCAAATTGCGTGGGTATAATAAAGAGGTTGCAGTAATTAGTGTAAACTGCTATTAAGATTAAGCAAACTGGAGATATAAATGGCGAAGTTTAGCTAAACATAACATGTTAATGTTGAAAAATATAATGTTTTGACCAATATCTCTATGACAATGAACTTTTGACCCAGAAAGACAGTGTATCATGCCCTCTCATTAAAAGGAAACATGCGTCAAGGTTGGGCTAAACGCAAAATGTTAATGATGAAAACACCTTTTCCAATGTCACAATGTCATTGACCTTTGACTTTTTGACGCCACAATTATTGTGCCTTGCGCTATCATCATAAGGAAGTATGGTTCCAAGTGGGGGTCCAGTATGCGAATCATGAGATAAGTTGATCTAAGCGCAAAATGTTACGGTTGAAAATTTTTACCAATGTCTATAGGACATTGACCTTAGACCTTTTGATGCCAACGCCATTGTGTCATGCCCTGCCACTCTAAGGAAGCATGTGTGTGTGTCCAGTATGATTGATCAAACATGAGATATAAACTGACAAGTGGAACTGCACGCAAATTGGACGACACCGATGACCCCCGGATGACGTGGATGGTATCACAATAGCTTGCTTTACTTCATATTTGGAGAAAGCCACCAGACAATAATTTCAAGGAACAAAAACTCTTGACTTGTTTAATATTTTGAAAACAATTTGACTGAATGTTTTTAGCCACCAACAACTTTCAGTCAACTTGTTTTCAAAATATTTATCAAGACCAGAGATATAACCCCTGGAATACGTCGTCTGCAAAAACTCAGCTGACAGACTGTTAACCACTGAAAAGTAAATTAATTTAGTTAAATATATGATCAGAGGCTTTTTACCTTTGACTATTAGACAAGGTGTTGATGGAATCTCATTCATCTCTTCTCACATTCATCTCTTCTCACATTCATCTCTTTCATCTATGTGATGCTGCCAGTCGTCGGTACATCATGGAATCGGAATAATGTAAAATAAAATAGCTAATATGCGGCAAAATGGTTAATATTAGTGGGCTCGAACAAAGCAGTTGTAAATCTACCTTAATCCTTTGAACCTGTAAGGATAAATATAATATTCTGAGAGCAATTCTATAGAATAATTTGAAACTAATTTGGTTGAGAGCTGTTGGAAGCAACAGATCCCTGTCAAATTAGTTTCTAAATATTCAGAATCGTACACATATGAGCGTGAGTGGGTATGTTGAGGTGTTCTGTCAATTGTTTACACTTCAACAAAGCAATCTCAGTTGCTCTTATTCTTGTCATTCTTCATATATTCTTGTCATAATCATTTCCATCAAAGATTTAAACTGAATTAAGTTAACAATTTCTTGACGTGGCTGGACAAAACAGGCCTCTTTACTGGTCTTCCGTAATGTTCATTTGCAAGCCAGGAGCATATTATATTTGAAAATTTACCACTGGGATAACTGGCTCGATAACCGGTAAATTCCAGAAAGATAGGCTTCCCTTGCCATGCAATCTCATTCCATATATGTTTGCGCCATGTGCATTTAAGACAAGTTAACCATCTCAATCCCACAGTCTATGCAACACGTTCTTCTCACTAATAAGTAAAAACAATTATATTGATGATCACAGGAAACTATTTGACTGAAAGTAATAACATTTCTGAAAGTAATAACTTTCAGTTAGTTCTGTATCAAAAGCAGTAACAGCTTTCAGTCAAATAAATTTCAAAATAGTTAGACCATCTATCTATCTATCTATCTATCTACCCATCTATCCATCCATCCATCCATCCATCCATCCGCCCGTCGATCCGTGCATCCATCCATCCATCCATCCATCCATCCATCCATCCATCCATCCATCCATCCATCCATCTATCTATCTATCTATCTATCTATCTATCTAGCTAGCTAGCTTTCCATCTATCTATCGTATCTATCTATCTATCTATCTATCTATCTATCTATCTATCTATCTATCTATCTATCTATCTATATATATATATATATATATATATATATATATATATATATATATATATATATATATATATATATATATTTATCTATCTATCTATCTATCTATCTATCTATCTATCTATCTATCTATCTATCTATCTATCTATCTATCTATCTATCTATCTATCTATACATCTATCTATCTATCTATACATCTATCTATACATCTATCTATACAATCAGCATTGGTCGAGATTGCCCTCACAGACCCTCCTACTTCTCATTCCAGGTTTTCCCCTCCCACTGACATTGTCACCCCACCCGAAGGCCAATACAAGTGCCTACGCTCAGATTCAGATGGAACTATTCTCTCACTCCGTTAATGCGTACTGTAACATCGTCTTACGTGTATAGAGAGGTAATTGAATGCTTCGTAATCAGCGACGGTCACGCTGTGGTTGAATGGCGTCGCCTGAGGTGATATATATTAGTATATCCGGAGTCAAAATGATACCACCTCGAAATGATGCTGCCGTAGACTGACAATCGCCGCCGCGTAGACCGACAATCGCCGATTGTCAAAATGATACCACCTCAAAATGATACCACCTAAAGCACATAAGGCTCGGCGTAGATGGGCAAAAGTTATTTGCGTCGAGGCCCGTCCTGGTAGAAATGTTTTCGAACAAAAATTTATCTACATCGCGACCCATCCCTGTAGAAATGTTTTCGAACAAAAAGTTATTGACGTCGCGGCCCTCTCCACGCAAGGCAGGCCCCTACTGGGCACCGATCGGCGATCCATGGCCCCCACAGCTATCTCAATCCCTGAGGCAGCCGATCAGCGATCCGTGCCCCCCCCCCCACAGCTATCTACGTCGCGGCACGTCCTGGTAGATAACTTTTTCCCCAATTATTCATCGTGGCGCATTCTGGTAAATAACTTTTTACCATCTACGTCGCGCCACGTCCCGGTAGATAACTTTTTGCCATCTACGCTGAGCCTTATATACAAGAAGGCATCTTGCCTATACATGAAGAGTTAAACTGAACAGAGTTAACGCCTCGAGAAATATTTGTGCCAGACCGAGCCCTGCTCGATCTGGTTCGATAGTGATCTTCATCCCCTCAGGGGCAGGGGCTAGCTGCTTCACTTTGCCGCCGGCTAAGAATCGTAGCTCTAGGACTATATGAGTCGTTTGCGGGCTAGTGAGTCCCACTCGCTGAAGGAGTTTAACAGTACCCTTGGCTTTGGTGACATGTGACACACCATCTACCCATAGGATGCTCTCCTGGAGGTTAACCGCTTCTTCTGGGCCATCAAATGGACGACGCATCGATAGTGATCTTCATCCGCTCAGGGTCAGGGGCTATCTGCTTCACTCTGCCACCGGCTAAGAAACGTATCTCCAGGACGATATGAGTCGTTTGTGGGCTAGTGAGTCCGACTTGCTGAAGCAGTTTAACAGCACCCTTGACTTTGGGGACACGGTTCACACCATCTACCCGTAGGGTGCCCTTCTGGAGGTTAACAGCTTCTTCTGGTCCATCGAATGGACGACGCAGCAGGAGCTTTCCACCTGTAACCCCGATCTGGTGACCCACCCTCGTCAGGGAGACAACTTCACCTATGTAGGTGAGGAAGGATGATCCCAGATTGTAGAGCTTTCGAACTTTCCCATTCCTTTTCACAACAGTGGAGAAGGGAGTAACCTCTATGTCAATGACTGCGAGAGGTCTATATAGTGGCAACCATGTTTGCCAGTTAGCCCCAGGTCCAGCACGGTAGCACACTTCATTCTTCTCAAACATGAACTGCAGGTTTACCAGGGTCAATAGAAGACCCTCATGGGTCATCGACGGGCACCACTCGAGTAGGGTTTGACCAGATGAAAGCTTAGGTCGTCATTTAGGATGTTGATGTCTGCCACCTCTGTATCCGAGACCTCAATCAACGGCTCGAGGATGTACTTCTTCTTCGGGAAATCGTACCGAAATACGATCTTGTGGCCATCTATGTTGCGGCCCAGACGCCCTTTCAACACATCCTTGAGGTTTGTGAGCATCTCCACCCCATTAGCACCAATGTGGTCGAGGAGAATGCCTTTGAGCCTGCTTCGTACTGTAGGGCGAATGCCTTGCCATCGCTCTCTTCTACGTTGGCAGCATCAACTGCGTACACAGCTGCCAGGTCAGCAAGACCAGTCGAGTGAGCAAATATGGGTTCCATAGCATGCTATATGAGGGGTTTAAACGAGACATATAACCATGCCGATTGTCCGACTGCTGACCTCCAGTGGTGAGAACATAATCTCACCATCTCTAGAGGGGAGACGGGTGGTACAGTACCATGTAGAATGGGTCCTCTTCGAGGTGCCCCAGCGGGGCACAACATACATACACGCCGATGTGCTACATCAACCTCCAGGCAGTGCACACAGCAGCTCACTGGTAGAAGTCGGCCGGGACGTGATAGAGTATCTCCCAGGTGCCAACAGCAACCTATGGAAACCTATCAGTCCTAGCCTGTTCACACCTGTAAATCACCTGTTTGACAGCCCCTCCATTAACATATACGCCAGCACGGATGGGATATCAGATGCCCATTTAGAGTTTACACTCTTATTACTCATTGACCTGACGACAACATGATATCATACCAGCAATATCTGGCCTTGGCCGAGATGATGAACCCGATAGAGGTTGCCCCTTCATAACCCCTGCACAGATAAAGGTCTTAAACCAATAGATGCCTGCACAGCTGCAGATCTGTCAACAAGAAGGAGAGCGCCTACAGCGGGAGAACTGGTATCAACAGAACGAGCGCAGGGCAAGGAGGGACAGGGAAAATTTCCGATACTGTCAGGCCCTCCTAGAGGAGAGTAAGCGGGATGCAGGAGTCTTGACAGACGACGATCGGCCAGACGTCTTCACATACGACGATGAGCCAGGTGTCTTCTCAGACGAGGATGAGTCAGAGGTCATACAGTGGGAAGAGGAGATGGCGCAGGAGTATAGGATCAAGAAAGCCATCCAGCAGCGGACCTACTATCTTGGTGATAAGGTGAAGTTCCAGATGTCATGTCTCAGAACGCTACTGGCATCCGACATATTGCTGGATGACCACGTTCTAAGAGACAGCTATCTCAAGACCAAAAAGCTGGCATGGTTAGTCAGGCTCCCCACAAGGAACTCTTCTATGACACATAAACAGGTGATGCAGGTGATGCAGGTTTAATCTCTAGGTATACTATGGCAAAATCAGAGTGGCGGAAGCAACCAGAACTATACCCCTCCCTGACTGCTGATGAGGGCGGTACCATCCACGGCTGGCGACTCCAGCAGATAGATACCATCAAGCAGAATCTCGTCCATGAGGCAGAAAAGTACGGCAGAATGTGCAGTCGATATAAGACAGCCTACAACGTCCTCGCGCGTTAACCACTGCTGTGGGTGTGATTGGAGCCAGTGCTGGTGTGGCAGCTGTGGCCAATCTCACTACAGGGGTGGGTACCTTCGTCGCCATCCCGCTGAGTAGTGTGACACTAGCCACCACTGTCTTGGCCATGGGATTGGGGGTGGTGCAGCGGCAGATCACAAGGAGGTTGGAGAAGCATGCTAAGTACGTGACACTAGCACGGAGTATGCTACAGACTATTGACGAGTCTATTAGCAAAGCTCTCGATGATGGCCAGGTCACCGATGAAGAGTACCGCCACATATTGAAGGTCCAAGCACTGTACCGAACTGAGAAACCTAAAGTGTGACAGCAATACCTCAAAGGATCCAGCGGGCGGGTTGATATGTTAGGTCACCTCACCGGTCTCTGGAGTCGAGACGACTAGAAATGATGTGCTGTGGTAGATTTAAGAACACAAGTATAGATGGCCTCCCCACTGAACCTCACGACAGTCATCCGGACCCAAGCGCCCCTCCTGGGTACACCCTTTACTGGCCTGAGAGGCCTACTGGATGATATACCAGAGCTAACACCGTTCTCTATCACAGTGGATGGACGGGCCCGAACCAGCTTCTCCATCAACCCTGACCACTGACCAACTGCCCCATCACCATCAAGGATGCGAAGCAAGCTCATACTTGGATGGCTGCTCCAAGCCTCTCATACTGGAATCAGCAGCTGAACTTTGCCGGGTGGTGTGCCATGGCAGGCTGTGGAGTAAGTTCCACCCTGCTTCACTCCTATTCTGGTACTCCTGAAGCTGTGCTCATCGCCAGCTGTCTCAAATTCCACCTGTACTTCACTGTACGACGAATCCTCCATGAGCTTGGTGCAAGCCTCCCTGATACAAATGCTCAACAGTCATAGGGTCTCAGCAGCCAGCAGACTACAGAGAGAGTTTAGAGCTCACCCAGACTACCAGTGGCATGGCAGCGACAACAGCGGTCTAGGGGCTATATAGGGTGACCCGAGACATGACTACTCAGGATTCACTTATCGAACACCCCGATGAGTAGGCCATCGGAAGACAGCAACGTTCTCGTTCGATCCAGACTCTGATCCTGGAGCGATAGTGCAAAATATGCACATCACCGGAATCAGGCAGGACTATCCAGATGTGTGGAAGTACTTTGTCCCACACACCACCTCAGGCCTCACACCAGCAGGGATCGTTCGGATCAACCAGTCCCTGGAAGCACTGTGCTACAGCACAGACCAAGCTGCGTCATTCCATAGATGTGTCAGCGGAGCAGAGGTCCAGCCCAGGTTCATCAGTCTCGTTGAGGATATGATCATCGTGGCAGATCCCAGCAGTCTTATTGCTGAGTTCCAGCAGGGGTTGCAGAAGGCCCGTCGCAAACTTGACTTTGCTATTTCACCACACCTGCGATTGATTCCGAGCAACATGATCGTGAACATCGAGGACCTCCAAGTCAGGGGCTATAACACCATGATAGTCAAGGGGAGTTCCCCCGGTGTCCACTTCGGTTTCAACATGAATATCAACACACCTACACATAGTACAGGCCATACAGTCGTTCCGACCCTGACACTGCAGCCAGTCGACACGACGCTTCCCATGGCAGCGCCAACCCCGCCACTGCAGCCAGTCGACACGACACCGCTTCCTGTGGCAGCTCTACGAGTGGTGTCAGACCTAGCTATTGTGGTGCTCGGGATCAGCCTACTCCGCCGCTAGCAAATCAGCTATAAGACTATCCTGACTCTCGTCAGTAGCGGTGGGGACCACGGTGAGACACTGAGCCAGCTTGGCCTGCCCTACAGCCCCTATACACGCTGCCAACATGCACATCCAAGGGCTAGATTGTTCCACAGCGCATCCTTTTTCCAGCTTGTAGTATCGCAGAGCCTTGTTCAGCTCTGAGTCTGGTGAGGCCATGGAGGTCTGCAACTGCTGGAACACATCTGACAGATACTCCCGATCCTTGTAGAAACCTTTAGCTTGCAGGAGCTGCCCGATGATACTCCCGCCCATGATAAGGTATTCAAGGAGGCAGACCTGTCCCTTACCAAATCTTAGATAGAGCTGCACAGCTGTCAGCTCCTCTGTCAGCTAAGCACTGGAGAGCTGAACGAGCTCATCTGGCATCTTCTTCTTGTAGGCCTTCAGCTCCCTCCGGAAGACCTCATAGTACTTCTTGCATAGTGTGAGCCCGGACATGTTTAGGATGTCTCAATAGAGAGATGAATATTCCTGACTACCAACGAGGACACCTGGCAGATGCAGACTGGGAAGATCTTATTAGCTCACTCGACAGGGAACACAGGCATTTAACTGTGTTGTATACTCAGGGCTTAAACAATGACGTCAATGGTACAGATCGTGAAGCAACTGCCCGAGAGCCAGGCGAGTCTTCAGAAGGTGGAGAACCTACTGTGAACCAAGACACAGAAGTTACTGACACAGGCTAAGCCTCTGGCAGTCCATGTCGCCAGTAACGTGGTGGCGAATGTGGCCGTGGTGAAGATGACAGGGGGAAATGAGGATCTTCCTGCCGCCACTGTTGCTGTCCTCGCTACCGTGGTGAATGGGGTGGCCAGCCACTGTCTCGTAATAACTCACCCCATCCCAAAGATTGCCCTCAGTGGTGCTGCCTACACTGCCGCCGCCAAGATCATGGGTGAACGTGTTACACTAATGGAGGGCACAGTTCTAGGGCTAGCAACGAGTGCAATGTCTGAGATCATCGTCGCCTACGTTTAACCACTCTGAATAGTGAGAGATGGATGACGAGACCCCTGCAGCATATGAGGCATGGGGTGTTGGAGGGTGGTGTGTAGCCCATAGTCGAGCACGCAGCCTGGCGATTTCCAATATCCGGGAATGGTGGATCACCCACAAGGCATGCCCCTGCAGAGAGGGCCAGTACCCTGAGCACTGCTACCTATTCCCTTGGCCGACTGCGTGGTCCTCCTATGCCCAACTCTTTCACTGGGGGTATGACTAGTAAGTTTAAGCCGTCTGTATGTGACTATGACTCTGTCACTCACAGGCCTAGAAAGCAAAGAGCTAGGCGATCTTGCTCACTTGGGCGAGGCACGCCTCAGTTCAGAGGACACTGTTGCCCCTATCTCCTTCCTAGACTTCGATGAGAAGGGAGACCCGCGGGAGATCCGAGGTACCATCCCAGCCCGAGATCTCATCGGGAACACTGATACAGTAGGACAATCGGCCATTAACAAGGCCAAGACTGTATACAGGGGATGGGCATCAAAGATAGGGAAACGATGAGAGGTATGCTCAGAGTCGACGAGGCTGGTGCCATCAAGGTTATGACCGAGTCCTATGCACAAGACCTGGCTAAGGATCTCCTGAAACCACGGAGCTCTTTCCAACAAGACGGAGAGAATCTCAGGGTAGGCACCATCGGCCTGAGCAATATCACGGTCGATGGCAAAAAAGGTGCTACCGCCAGCCTCCAGCTACCAGAGGTGAAGAAGTCAGGGTTCTTTGGTTTGCCGTTTAAGCTCACATAATAGTCATGGCTTCCCTTGCATGTATCGTACAGATACTGGATGTGCTAGACACTGTGGGTGCTGACACAGGCCCTCTACGCTATCTTCCCAGCTGCTGCTGGGATTTCATGCTTGACGCCTCCATCACATCCTTCGTATCCACTAGAGGTGCAGGATTCCCCGCTCTGCAGGCGCAAAAGCTGGTGCAGGAAGTACTGCCGTTTAGTCTCCCAGATATAGACGAGGCTACCGCCGACCGAATGCTAACCATCCTACGCACACATGTCTGTACCATTCGACAGTAGGCAGGCCGATGCTGGCTAGGTGGTGCTGATCATTGCCTCGTCAGGCCACGGGAAAAACATCTTGCTGTGGGCTCTCCTGGCCGAACATCTACACTCTCAATACATCCTTCTGGTGTCGGACTCCGCCGCTGAGGCGGTTGACAGTAATGATCAATGGTGCAATGGTCTAATCACCAAGACGCAGAACCTGCAAGCCCTGATGGAGAAGCTGCTGGCAGCCTGACTGACAGAACCACTTGTTCTAGTTATCGATGACCCTGCAATGGACCAGAAGACACTCACCTACCTTAGCAACATCACCAGGCACATCGGGTACACAAAGACAACTGTCTTCATCCTCTTTCAAAAGTACTCCCGTGAGATCTCCCCAGACATCCACCACAATGCCCGGTTGCTATACTTCAGCTCCAAGTGTGGACGTGCCCTGCTCGAGACCATATACGACAGCCTAACCCTCAAGGAGACCAAAGGGGACTTTATCGCAGGTGTGCAGAGGGCAGCTGATCTGTACTACTTCATCTTCAGCAACAAGGAGACAGGTGAGCTGTCACACTTCAAGCTCTCTCTGGAAAAGGCACAGACCTTCACCTACAAGCTGAATCCAGCCAGGAAACTAGCCTGCTCTATGCGTCCTCGCTGACAGACTGTCGGCCGTAACATTTTTCGTTCATCAGAAGGCTGAGGAACTTCGTCCATCTCAGCTACTTCGTCAGAAGCTTGAGGAACTTCGTCAGAAGCTTGAGGAACTTCGTCAGAAGCTTAAGGAACTTCATCAGAAGCCTGAGGAACTTCGTCAGAAGCTTGAGGAACTTCGTCAGGAGCTTGAGGAACTTCGTCAGAAGTTCGAGGAACTTCGTCAGTTTCGTCAGAAGGAAGCTTGAGGAACTTCGTCAGAAGCTTGAGGAACTTCGTCAGAAGCTTGAAGAACTTCGTCAGAAGCTTCAGGAACTTCGTCAGAAGCTTGAGGAACTTCGTCAGAAGCCTGTGAGTACTTAGTCAGAAGCTTGAGGAACTTCGTCAGAAGCTTGAGGAACTTCGTCAGAAGCTTGAGGAACTTCGTCAGAAGCTTGAGGAACTTCGTCAGAAGCTTGAGGAACTTCGTCAGTTTCGTCAGAAGCCTGTTGCTGAAACTATATCCACTTAGGGTCAGATGGTAGGACTCTCTTCTTCTAAAACTTCTCACGGAAGACCCACTTTCTCCATGGGCGATGAGCATCTGACTTGCAAGCGGTTTTGATGAGGTAGTCGTGGTAGTCATCTGGGAACTTCAGAAATGATGACAGATTCCTGTCCAATCTCCTACACCCTCTTTCATTGAAGATATGCTCAACAGCCTCCTTGTGGCCAACAGTGAACCCCTCCTGAGTACCTTTTGCATGACCAGTGTCATGGCTAGCACTGACCTCCTCCCTGAAGTAGTTATTTGCTCCAGACTGGAGGCTATTCAGCATCTCTCGTTCTTCTTGGCTATGGAGGCTAAATACGGGAGCCCACTTCCCGACCGTTAGTAGATCTTTGGGGTCGACCCTCGCCTTTTGGAGAGCTAGAATAACAGGACTGTTGGTTTAGCCCACAGGTAGGTTTAGTGCCCTGTCCTGGGTGCTGTCAAACTTCCGGTAGAGTATCCGAGTCAGGAGTTCTTTTGTACTACGAGCTGGCGCTCCTTCCTCTATGGCAGCCAGTATCTCCGCATCCGTCGGCGGTGTAACCTTGACTCGCTCGTGGATAATGTTGATGTCACGAAGCAGGCCTCGGACCCTGTCACAGTGGGACAGTGCATGCCGTGGCTGTCGTGCCGACTGTCATGCCGATTTGTCCTGCTGCCTATAGATAATCTGCTGGAGACCTTTACCAAACATGGCAGCCGTTTAACCCCTCTATATACACAGACCTTAAACATGCTGCAGTATGTGCAACATCCGGATGGGGCTATTGAACCTGCGACATCGCACGGCACTGATCCTCGGAAGGACTGCCTGACGGTCATTCGACCCAGTATACACGATGAGAACCCATTGTGTGCTACTGGGAAGTACATTGACTTTGCAATCTCGGCACAGATCCACGAGATCAAGAGCATGGCACTCGAGTTCAAGCTACAGAGCACAATAGAATGGACGGTAGAGCTCCCGCAGGTTCTGAACAGGTTGGAGATCGTGCAGAGCAACAGCACCGAGGGCACCACCTATGTGAACGATGAGTACCGAGTCATAGGTCTGCTGGCTCGTGAACCAACATTCTATGCAAAGGGAAAGGGGTACTACACTGTGGGGTGCAATGAGGGGTTCACGGAATTCGAACTACACGTAGGTGTCGAGATGCCTGTGACAGTTCCACTCTTCACCCTCCTTGAGAACACACACGTGAATCCGGCTGCCATGCAGGATAGGGTGTTCCTCCGGGTGTACACTGAGGAGCTCGCAGATGCGACTATGAATGCTCCAAGACTTCATGTCTGGCATGACGACAATGACCAGGAACTGAAGCAAACGGGTTCCAAACAGCGGATCGTGCATGTGGAGCGAGAACACCAGCAGGTCCAAGCAACACCTAACCAACGGGTAGAGCTGACATTGCATCATGGTGCATTGGACTGTGTCGCTGTTGCAGTCCTGGTTCAGAAGGGAAGAGTCTTCCAGTAGGTGAATAAGCTAGACGACTTCAAGCTTGTGGTTGCTGGGACCAATGCTCTTGGACAGGAACACGAGCTGGCTGACTGCCAACTCTACAGACAGAAAACTAAGTCATATGCACTTCTGCGACTAACCAGTGGAAGCGATGACCTCGAGTCAGCACTCGAGGGCCGTCACCACCTCGGGGGCAGGAACATTCCAGCTAATTAGGGCAACTGGCTCAGCTTCAACATTGGAGACCTCATAGCTGGGACTCGCTCATTAGGTGTGACGGTACTTTATTTTGGCCATGCTAAGGTATGCGTGTCGAACACATCAGGTATTCAGCTTGAGCGTGCGTAGAGCACGACTCCTGTCATCACAGCTGCAGCTGCCACCACTACTATAAGCTCTGCTGTCTTCCGACCTGTCGATGCATCATAGTCGAGCGTTGGCTGAGATATCTTTACAGCCTCATAGGACTCATCGAGACTCTCATCTGCCTCTTTGAGGCTCTGGTTGGCCTGAGCTCGGAGTTGTCGTTTGGCTGCCTCCCTCTGGCGCATATGCTCGAGTGCTTTGCTGTACTCAAACTTCTCCTTAGACAGCTTCTCCATCGCCTGGTTATGATGCTCATGCTCGACCTCTGCTGCCTTCTTGTCGGAGAAGCTGAGTCCACAGTTCGCTAAGGCAAACACGCCTGCATTCAAGATTGAGGAGGCCATGCTATAGACTACAGTTTAAAGCTACTATATAGCTGGCGACGGATATGTATGAACCAGAGGCTTATGAAGATCCAGTCGAGGATATAGATGACGAGGACCATGATGATGAGGATTATGATGCAGACGACTATGATTTAGCGGAGACTGCGGGTGATGATGTAGAGCCTGAATCCTGCAAATAATACACAGAGCGAAAGGAATCTATCGCACTTACGTAAAAGGTTATATCGGTCCGCTGGCAGCAGTTGGGGCTCTGACCGCTCTGTTCACAACGAAGGCGGGGGAGACGGTCCGCAAGATCGCCAGCAATGCTCTCCATGGTGTGGAGAAGATTTCTGAAGCCATACCAGCCATCGCCTCAGGAGTAGGTACGTTGTTCGGAGTCGCAGGCCCTTGGCTACAATACGTTGCCATAGCACTTGCGTCCATCTGGGCCGCCAAACATATAAGCTGTATTATATAAGGATGGCGTCTCTGTACGACCTGGTCAAGACATTTAACTTCCGAGGGTTAGTTGATAAGCTACCATTCAGCGAGAAGCCAGCAGAGACTAGACGCCAGTGTATGGAGGTGTTTGAGGAGGTCTTCAGTGATAGTCGAATGCATAAGGGCTGTCTGTTCGTCTGTGTAGAGTTCGCCCAGGCCGTGCCTGACAGGACGGGAGTGGACGTCAGTGATGAAATCCGGGGGAACCATCTTTCTTGAGGAACTCTACTATCAGCCTGGTGGATATTACCGTGAGCCCCACCAACTACTCGAAGCTGTACGTCGCAAGGGCCACAACTTCATATTGGAGACAGTTAGCCAGTGGCTCAGCCGCCAGGCGATGTGGCAGATATACAGACCTCGTCCACGGCACATCATGCATGCCCATTTCGATGAAACTGTCCCGAATAGAGTTCACCAGGCAATTGTTCTATTCCTTCCACACGACTCGGTTGGTCGTAAGACCTACAAGTATACCCTCACCATCGTCGATGTCGCCAGCAGGTACAAGGCTGCAGCACCGCTCACAGACAAGTTAGCTGGTCAGGTGGCCCAGGCATTCCAGGGTGTCTACGAGGATCCGGAAAATCCCCTCCAGTGGCCAGAATTGTTGCAGGTGGATGAGGGTAAGGAGTTCAGAGGCGAGACTGCGGCCCTCATGAGGAAGCATGGTGTGGCGATTAGACGAGGTGAAATGGTCACCACTGTGCCCAGGCAATCGTCGAGCGGTGGAATCGGACACTAGCAGAAAGACTGTTTGCACACCAATATACCCAGGAGATGGCACAGGCTGGAGAGCGGTCCAGGGTGTGGGTGAAAGGTTTGCCCATGGTCGTAGAGCGATCCAATAGTGAGGTAACTCAGTTAACTGGTAAGAAGCCATTAGAGGCTATCCAACGATACTCTGTTGCCCAACCTTCCCGAGGAGCAGACAAGGACGAGGTGAGATAGCTGTGGGGTCCACGGATCGCCGATCGGCGTCCAGTAGGGGCCTGCCTTGCGTAGAGATGGCTGCGACGTAGATAACATTTTGTTCGAAACATTTCTACCAGGACGGGCCGCGACGTAGATAACTTTTGCCCCATATCCACGCCGAGCCTTTTGTGCTTGAAGTGGTATCATTTTGAGGTGGTATCATTTTGACAATCGGCGAGTGTAGGTCTACGGCGGTGGCCCGCCGCATAGATTAATAATCGGCGAGTGTTGGTCTACGAGGCGGCGATTGTCGGTCTACGGTGGCATCATTTTGAGGTGGTATCATTTTGACTCTGGATATACTACTTATATACTAACGTGAACATGGCAATGGCAGCCATGTGTACGTTTGTGCCAAAATGGTTAATAGTAAACAGACAACAAGGTGCACACCGCATAATTTAAGTATTTTTATGCATAGCTCTCTACGTAAGGCAGGCCCCTACCGGGCGCCGATCGGCGATCCGTGGCCATGAAGGGTAGCATGTACTCGCTTGCAAGCTCATCCATTCGGTGGCTCACTTACTAACTCGCTCGCTCATATGCTCGCTCACACGCACGTTTGCTCACACGTCGGCACGTCCATTCGCGTGCACGTTCACTCATGCACTTGCTCGCTCGTTCGCACGAGCATTAGCTCCCAAGCTCATTCATTTGCTCACTCAATCAATCAAGGATATGACTTCATAATCAACTACGTAGCATGTAGACTCATGTCATCATTAATTACGACATAAATGACACGGTTTAGTCGGTTTTAATCGATTAATAGCCCGTCAGCGTGTACGAATTGTATTTCTGTACCATTTAATAAACATGCTGTAGTTAAATTAGTTTGAAAATATTCAATAGCTTCCCTGAATAGTTTTATCGAAAGTAATATTTAGGAAGTTCAGAGACCAATCGATCCTAACACGGACCGGTGAGTGGAGCTTTTCTAAAGATGGGCGGCCATAGCTAAACGTGGATTCTTCCAATGTGGAAAGCATGTCTTTACAAAATGGTCGCCAAAGATAATTATTAACCCCTCTTGTGTCAACTTAGACTTTTAATGGTCAAACTGACCAACTTTTCAGTGGTCTTCAGACATGGCTATTTGAAAGGCCTAGAGAAGAGTATTTTTTAATATTTACCACTAGAATGGCTGTATCGGTAACCGAGCCAGTCATTCTAGTGGTAAATTTTCAAAAATACTATTCTCTCATCCGGCTGATAGACACTGGCCAAGTAAAAACTTTAGTTTTCCTTACCATTGCCCTTTAATGGCGAACAAAAATTCAGTGGTCAATTTACAAAAATAGTCTTATAAATTTAAATATCTTGAAAAATATTGACCATCAAAATGTTTAATTGATATATCAAGTAATGTTGTGAGCGCTTTGAGGCGCTGTTGATACAAGGGGGTTAAATCTATGGATAAAGTATTATGATGATTATACATTAGAGTAATAGAATTGTAGCAGCACATAACCAAGCAATGCAATCTTAACACTAACCCCAAGAACGACTCTCTTATAGAGGCTAGACGTTTACACCAGGATGGATTGGAATGAAATGATTGATTATCAGAATAAGCATCAGATATTCAGACTTTCTCGGATTCTGTATGTTTTGTCTCTGTAAACTGAATGAAGTTGACGCTGCTGGTTTTAAATGGAAGGATCTGGTCTGATCTGCGACTGACGTATATGATGTCATAACCAAATATGTTGATGTCAATGTCCTGATGGCGTACTATAACTCTGTCATGAAGCTGGAAAAGTCTGCCAAGTGTACGAATTCTCTTTGATGAATTTACAATTTACCAAACATACTTTTGAATATTTTGACACAAATTTGAATGAGAGGTGTTGATGCCATAGACAGCAACAGTACACAATCAAATTAATTTCAAATTGTTCAACAGCTAATCTGTGTAGTTAAATTGCAATTTGGCTTCTTGGAAGTCAGGATTCAATGTATGAAAATCGATTCAAACATGGGTAAACAAGTGGATGGGGCTTAGTTAGAAATGGACGGAGAATAGCTCGAAATGGATTCGTCTATTACCCGTCTAATGCCCTTGCAATAGCGCATACGGGTGGTTAAATACAACATGTCTAATAGAACGAGAACGAAATGCATTTTCTAATACAAGTGACGTGTTCGTTATTAAGCGTTATTAAGCGGTCACCAGTGCGTAGTGATATCTAATATAATGTTTTATTTACACCCCAGACCATATCAGGATGGTATATGGGGGATTTCCATAATAGTTATATGGAGGAGTCGTCGCCGTAATCGTCGTTATTGTTGTTGTTGTTGTTGTTGTTGTTGTTGTTGTTGTTGTTGTTGTTGTTGTTGTTGTTGTTGTTGTTGCTGTTGTCGTCGTCCGACTTTTTGTCGTTGTCGTTGATGCAGCTGTTGATGTTATTGTTGATGTTATTGTTGTTGGTGTTGTTGTTGTTGTTCTTATTGTTATTGTTGTTGTTGTTGGTGTTCCTTTCGCCATCCTTGTTGTTGCTTTTGTATTGTTGATGTCGTCATTGTCGGTTACTGTAGCACGGATCACCGTTGGGTGCGTACAAGATGACCCGGCTCGGAGCGGTCCACGCTCACTCCTCCATTGGCCTGAAATCGGCCTGCGCATAAACGACCATGAAAGTTAAACAAACATTGACGCGTTAGCCGGTGGGGACTGGCAACTTATGTAAGTACTTGCTCATATTATGGCAATTCCGTAATATAGGACCGTCCTCAAAGATTTTGTTATGTATTAATATCAAAATTGATTTGACACACTGGATAGAAATTAAATCGGTTCAGATCTGGCGAAGATATGACAAAATTAAAAAAACACTCTTTTGGAGCTCCAAATAAACGTAGAAGCAGCCCGAGCATGTGCCTGAAAGAGAGTGCGTTAGGCATGATTGCTGTAGCTACCTTGTCTCAGGCGCAATATGCGTACTGATTGCCTGAGCCGAGTATAAAAGGCGGTCTCGAAGCCAGACTCGAATGAAGGGAGACGACCTCGGTTCAAGAGTGGGAGCATTCTCACTCTCTACCTACTGCAAAGAGCTCGCGTTCTGCAACCTACACCAACGCAGCTTTTTACAGTCAGGTTCCCTCTCTGGACAGCCGCGCTCCGCACCGCACCAAGTTTTTGTATGCACCTGGTACATCACCAGGACCAAAAACTTAAATTAAATAAAAGAAGGCCCTTTATTTTCACCACCGCCAGCAACTATGCCTTCATTGAGGTGTAAGACTTTTGGCCATTAACATTTAAATTAGTGTGTAAGAATGGTGGTGTTTATCATGTGTCGCCAGACTTGCCGTGCCACTATGAAAACGGTGGTAGAGAACAATGGACCTATCCAGCGTCATTGCAATTATGTTTTGAGCGTAGCCCCGACAAGGACATTGCTTTACGGTGAGCTAAACGGTGTGGATCGTCTTGTACCGAGAAAATAATTCCACATAATATGTACTTAACGTCTCTACACAATGGAGACATCAGTCACTGTTAAATCACGAACAGTAAAACGGTATTACAGTGAAATCCTCTGTATGTGCTATGCATTAGGACCTGTTAGCCACCAAGATTGGCTTTATTCTTCACTGTTTTCGAGTAAGAAACATTACGACGAGCATCCTGCAGTAATTCTCCAGGCAACAGCCACACCGTGCCTCAAATCATACCTCAAGAAATTGGTACAAAGACCACATGTGACGTTTAAACTGCACTGGTGACTAATAGGTGCAGCACACATAGGAACATATCTTAGTTATGTATACCGTTATTAATAATAAATAAAGTACCGTCCTAAGAGGTACCGTAAGGTCGAATGCGACCCCCGCTTTAAGACAATATTGTACATAATAGTATGCATTGTAAACGGTGCCAGAAATTAAACAGCACCGTAGGCAAAGTTGGCCTTATGCTTCAATGAATGTATAATTGTGATTAGGCATTCTGCCCATTTTATAAGTTAGAAGTAAAAGCTCGGAAAAGTATTTGGACCGCAGAACACCTGTGTTATACTATACATCACCAACAAATGCATCACCGTATCGTCTCCCAACGTCACCAATTTTACAATAAGGCCGCTGCTCATGCTCTCGTCAGGGAACATGACATGTTACTGTTACACCTAGATCTATGATAGCTCAATAGGACAGGTTTTTAAGCTAGCTAAGAACGGTTACTCTTCAAACGGAGAATTTTTATTTAAAAACTCTTCTTCACGGTCAATAAGACCATTGTACAAACGGCACTACTGATTTTCCTAGTTGGCCATCCATATTAAGGCCTCCTAAATTAAAGTAGAGCGTAATCACCTTTGACTATGGTTCTCTGGCTGTCTGGCTGAAATAATTGTTTGAATTCTCACCGGCAGTATGGTTAGGACCGCCTCTAGAAACTAAAGCAGGTTTCTAGCTGGCCAGAATCAATTTGCCATTCACATACATGTCCCGAGTATCTCCGGATTCCTATTAAGCAAGCCTTTTTATGCCAAAGTAGGAAACACTGCGAAAATATAAACAAGGCAACACCGCTGCTATCCCATCAGTGTTCTTAAGGCAATTTTCTACAAACCTAAAGCGGCTAAACGGTAACGCCAGAGTACGGTTTCTCATATGGTCCGTACTCGAAACCTTAGGTGACGGATAGGAACACGGATCGCCATCTAACTCATCACGGTGACTGGGTGATACTTTAGAGCTCGCCGTGCCTAGTCACCACAAATGGAAATCTGTTTCTAAACTTGCTTCTGTCAATGTGATTTGTCCATGTGTTGTTATTTGTGATTGTGATGCGGTATGTAGAGGGGTCGCTTTGCGGCTCTGAAACTACCGCCAGACAACATGTTGCGCGCTGTCAGTCTGAGGAGAAATGCTCCATGGGGTATCAGCAACGGTACTGAGCATCCTCGCCAGGATGACATAATCGTTAAAGACAGTTGTTGCTATGCCATTTGCGGCTTAAAAATATATGTTTTGAAGTTGCAACCAAAAGTTAGTCTAGGCCATTTTTAGGTACACAAAAATGAATGGTACCCACTACAACAGTATCTTTAACTTAAGAAACGATGCTGAAACCAATGGGGATCAGCCACCGCATCTTCACGTACATACTGTAGGCACACAACAGTAAAGTAACTATATTAGGATAAATACACATGACAATTTTTCTTTCTCTCTTTGTAGGATAGGGGGGTGAAGGCCCACGTGAGGCACTTTCCTTTTGCAAAATTTTATATTCCCTGCCTTGTGCAGTGAAGCCTAACATAATTTTCCTCCTCATTTATCGTTACCGTGGAATGTCTCTCTAAGGTGTGCATACAAATGGTGAGATTACATCCACCTCCTTTTTCACATTTTAATAGTTAGCTTCCCACCGGTTGCCTTCTCACAAAGCGCCACAGTGTAGTACAGTCGTAAATTTCCTCTCAAACAACTGGCAAGGGCATAGTCATCCTTGGCATAAAGAAGTATTGGTTGCCCATTTTTGCCCCTCATTGTTATGGTCGGTCGATTCTCTCCCTATCGGCCGTTTTTCCATATCAAGTACATTACTGCACCGTCGTATATTTCCTCCCAAGCAAACTGTAAAGATTCAGTCATTATTGTTACCGTTTGGTATGGGTTCCCCATTCTTGCCCTGCATGCTGATGTATGACACCTCTCTCTCTCTCTCTCTCTCTCTCTCTCTCTCTCTCTCTCTCTCTCTGTGTCTCTCTCTCTCTCTCGCTCTCTCTCTCTCTCTCTCTCTCTCTCTCTCTCTCTCTCTCTCTCTCCCTTCCCTCTTCCTCCGCTATGGCGTTGCAGGCATTATCCTGTGACAGAGATCCGTGCGAGGCACATTCCTCTCACAAACCAATAGTGTTGGCCAGCCTGAGGCAGATATAGTGTATATTAAACCAACTGATGTGCCCTAACCGGAGCTTTCGCCCACTGGGGTACCTTTAACGATACGGTCAATATATGACTAGATCTGTTAAGTACCTCCGACGAGACATAAACCCAAATTCACCACTCTCATTTTTACATACACCGTTCATAAGTGACAAGCATATAAACATTGTTTGTTACTATAATTAAGTAAATAAATTGTGCTAGCACTGTTCTTTTCACCTTGGAAATGATGGCTAGACACACCGGGGACACGAACATCAGGGACGATATGGTAGTTGTCAATTTTCACAGAAATGGCTGCACGAGCCCAATGGAATGTGATCACTCCACTGACATTGGAGGTCGGTTTTTCTGGACACCGGAGATGCGTGGTGGCCGCTCCCCAACCCCGAGGCTGGCTGACTGGCATCATCAACAATGGAAAGTGGCGGAACCACGTGCACCCCCAGTGGCTACAAGTGGCGCCCGATGTGGGGCACCAGTGGAAATTGAACCTGCACTTGGTTTCAATTCCCGTATGTTTCAGTCTCTGTTTTCTTGCAATATGTACACTTTGGATGAAGAAATGGAGTGTATAAACAATAGGACGGCAGGTATGCTCACCAACCCTTATATATCGCTCCCCGGTGTGGGAGCATTAGCACCCATAAGACAGGAATGCTCGCCTGTATGGGAAGTACCGTTCATCGATGCTTCACTGGTGGGTGACCACTATATAACAATGTCTGACATCCGCAATGAGATACATTCACCATTGTCGGATGACAGACTACAGATTGAGAATCCCATAAGGGGATCAGTAAATACCTCACACCCGATATGCCCACACTTGGCAACAGCAAGTGAACAATGGCGAAACGCACAGGCCAACGAGCCCGTGTTTCCATCAGCGAATAGCTATACCAACGGTACCATATAATAACCTACCGTTGCGGTACCAACATTAGAACACGGAGCCTGGGTTCCCACTAACTAATCCTCAGCCATCACCGCTTATTCACGTCCCTCTCCACGTATCCATCAATATCGGGAACAGCTAATAGTACATCCCACCAACCCTAATAGACCAGCAAACCATGTAAACCATTACGAAAAACGGAACCACCCAGGTATAATGAACGGTACCGTATGCAGAGTAATTCCTTGCCTATACGGTACCACTCAGGATTACCGCCCAGGAAATATCAATACTGACACGATGACTATGATGCCCGTCCCTCTTCATCTTTTACTCACATTATGCCTGTACCACCACCGGGGTCTGCGCCGAGCACTCCATATCACGGCACCAGCCGAGTCATATTTCCACCTGAATTCAGCGGGGATGGTGACTGGGGCAAGTATAAGTGATATTTGAATTCATCGGCAGGACGAATGGTTGGTCAGACCACCAAATGGGTGAATACCTGGCCGCAAAATTATCGGGAAAAGCGTTACAGGTGTTAGCAGACATGGGGGGTTTGATGTGACACTGACCTATAGCGAACTAGAAAAGCATTATCAGAAAGGGTTGGTGATACAGACCTTGGAGAGACTAGGCGTTTATAGCTAAATACCCTACGGTGACGTGCGAATGAAACTCTCGCTGAACTGGCAAGCTGTATCAGGCGATTAGTCGCATGAGCTTATCACAGTACCAACCCGGAGGGATTCTTTTTTCTGCTAGAACACGGAAGCCCACAAACGTAAATGGCTACTGCCATTTGAGTGGAAAACTTCCTAGAACGGGAAAAGAATGCTAAACGACAATTGATAATTACTGTATTCTGCGGCTGTAGTAGTAGAAACATCCTACAGCTGCAATCAGTCCATCTTCGCTTTTGCGCACTGTGTCTTGTCCTCAGCCGAAATCCTTAGCTTGCTCAGGTCCATTCTTGACTTGAGTGTACCGAGTCCTGCTTTCCTGAGGTCACCTTATAGCATGCTTATCAGATGTATGCAATGATGTCCTCTCCTGGCTTTGCATTTGCTGGCTCTGAGTAGGGAGAATTCCAAGGCTTTATGTGCTGGTGTCTCTTCTGGCATCCTTAGCACATGGCCAAACATGGGCCATCCTTACTGGGAGACATTTACAGACTGCGCGACGTGTTACACATCTTGTAAAGTGCATGGTTGGAAATTATACTGTCTGGCCATCGGTGTCCAGTGATGGTGCGTAGGTGTTTGCGGTGGTAGGCATCGAGTTTGTCTAGAGCTGCCTTTAGAACTGCCCAGCTGTTACAGCTATACAGCATCAAGAACATGCAGGTTGCATTGTATAAACGTAGCCTCTTTATCAAGGGCATCTTTGATCTACGAATCTATAGCTTCCAGAAGGACTGGAAAGCTATGCTCACCATGATGCAGCATGCAGACATGTCAGCAGTACTGCAAAGCAGTGGAGCCCAGGATTTTACATTTCCTCCATGGTTCGCTGCCACAAAGTGGGTCATCAGTTTCTATAGTTGCATGCTTTGTCGATAGGTATATGTGGGTGAACTCTGTTTTGGATTCATTCATAAAGAGATTCTCAATTTTTAGTTTGCTAGCAGCTATTGGGAGAAGTTCGCCAAGGGGTTTCTTTTCCTCGTCTATGAAGTCCACATCGTCGGCATACTCCATCTCTAGTGGCATGCCCAGTATTGACACTGGGGGGTTTGGGCTTGTGGAACTTTCCCGCACAGATTTCAACGTGGCAGCAAGGTAGCAGGTGAAAAGCACCGGAGATAGACCATCTCCCTCTGGAGAGCCGATTGATGTCTCAAACTCTGCAGAATTCACTGACTTGCCTCGTACTCTCAGCTTGGTATCTGCAAGCAGTAGTCTCACTAGTCGCAGCTCATCTTCATTCCAAATGGCCTGGCATAGTACATCTAGGATCTTTGATCGCTTAATTGTGTCAACGGCTCGTGACATGTCAATGCCCATTTTGTGGAACTCCCAGTGTTTGGACATGACCACCGACACAGGCATGCATTGTGTCGATACACTGTCTGTGCAGATGCGTCCACGTTTGAAGCCACTTTGACATGATCCGGTGAAGTAATCGATCTTGTCTCTGATGCGGCATAGAGTAACATTTGCTTGGATTTTCCGCATGGTGTTGAGGAGCACAATGGGCCGCAGATTTGCTGGTGTCCCAGGTGGCTTCTTGGGCATGGGTAGTACGATAAAGGTGTCTTGGGCTACAGCGTCGATGGGAAGATGTGTATAAAAGCTTAATTGATTAGGTGCATGATCTGTTTTGAAATAATGTCACTTGCATATTTGAATAGTTCAAGTCTCATGACATTATGTCCAGATTCACGTCCATTTTTCAGGGCTTTAAGTGCCTTCTCAACTTCTGCTGTTTTAATTGGTGTTAGTAATGGCCTGGCGTCTCCTGAGAACGGGTGCAAGTGTTCATCATCGTTGTCAGTGAACTGTTCCTTGAACCATTCTCGGATCGCCTCGGCTTTTCCCTGGTCAGTCCCATTAAAGTGTCCTTCAGCGTTGTGCACAGTGAGTGGTGGTGGTGTGTAGTCAGCAACAAACATTTTGTGACAGTCATCAGTGGTCGTGATTTCATCATGTTAAATAGCAAGATCTTTTAAGCGTTTGCTAATGTGGCGAAGAATAATATTGCACTCCCGGCATAGGTTGGTGCAGTCTTTGGCCACTTCGATAGATGGGCAGCCATAATGCTTTCTGCTCTGCTGACAGTTTTACTACTAGAGGGTCGTCAGCATACCTAGTTTTGTTGTTTTTAAGAAAGCCTATGGTGCTGGTAGCGGATGGTACCATAGATTTCAGTATTGAGCAGACAGCAGGAATCCCCCCACTTAGCAAAGGAAGGGAACGCAAAGCACTGATCCAAGCTGCAAAGTTCAAATCGTTCAACAACCACCCGATGAAGATCAGGCAAGCACAGCTGTCAGCAGGAAGACTTAAAAGATCAAGTTTTGTGAAAGAGACAAAAGCACTTCAAAGGAAACATCAAGAAATGTTGCCAGCACAAATAGAGGACCCAAACCACACCCTTGATCCTCCACCCTGGGAAAACAAACTAGAGAGCATAGCTATTCGCACCACAGGACCTCATCTCACAGCCAAAGATAAACACAGTGATGTGAGCAAGAAGGCCCTGACCCTAGCCATGCTGGAAGAAATGTACCCTCAGGAGACATGGATAAGGATCTACACAGATGGATCAGCCAAAGATGCAATTAGGAGCGGAGGTGCCGGACTGCACATACAGTATCCAAACGGACAATATGAGTCAGCTGCAATACCGACAGGCAAACACTGCACAAACTATAGAGCTGAAGTCGAAGCACTGGTTCATGCAGCTAATACCATCAGCAGAACAGCAGAGGGGCAGTAGCCGAGTGGTTAGCGAGTCGAGCTCGTGACTCTAATGTCATGGGATCGATTCCCGGCCGGGCTGCGGCGTTGTGTCCTTGAGCAAGACACTTCACTCTGCGTTGTTCAAGTTCACCTGTCTGTAAAATAGGTACCTGTGAGGGCAGTGTCGGCAATGTGGAATGTCAAAGCCTCTGAGCGCCTATAAAACGGCAGCCGGGCTGTATGCTCCCAAAAGGGAGTTTAGATTGTCAAGGAGTGAAATGGGCCCAATGACCAGGGGGTAAAGTTGGAAAGTCGGCTGAGCACGCAAGTGGAAGCAGACTATAAACCTGACCTATACCTATACCTATATACCCTATTGCACAGATTGTCTTTTTATCTGATGCCCGCTCAGTCCTTGAGGCTATCACCAAAGGTAAGCTGCCACAACTTGAAGAAGCACTACAAACCATCAAATGCTTTCGGATAGCATTGCAGTGGATCCCCTCACACTGTGGAGTCCAAGGAAATGAGGAAGCAGACAAGATGGCAAAGGTGGGTGCAGAAGAGATTCAGATGGAAAACATGGTTACCCATACAGAGATGAAGACTATCATCAAGTCACTCTATAGAACACCTCAATCAGAAGATGCCTACCATCATCTCTCGAGGCCAGCGCAAGTGACCATTTTTCGTCTCAGAACTGGACATAACAGACTAAACCAACACATGTACAGGCGGTTCCACCTTACGACATCGCCCGCTTGTCCTTGTGGAGAATCAGAACAGACCACAGAACACATACTTCAATGTTGCAGTACGTATCAGCTGCTGAGAGAAGAGATCTGGCCTTTGTCAACCTCTTTTGTTGAAAAGCTGTATGGACCTGTGGAAGAACTGCAGAAAACCACAGATTTCATCTTGAGATCGGCTCTCCAAGTGTGATACCAGCGATCGAAAAGAAGAAGAAGAAGAAGAAGATTTCAGTATTTTGGTTAGGGCTTCGTTTGGATCGAAGCTGACATCGATGTTAGCTATCTGCTCCCCAAGGGCTTTTTTGTATGACATTTGGGCGTCAGTGTCGCTGATGGGCGTGGGTAGGTTGTAGGTTACTATACCTTTTTGCCGTGTATGGTGTTTATATAATAGGTAGTGATCATTCATCTGAAGACGTGTAATAACTAGCTTATCATCAGAATTGAGGTCTGTACGAACGAGTGTTCCGCAGTAAGGGTTTTGCTTCTGTCTTGCATAGTATGAAGTCTATGTGGTTGAAGACAGCTGTTGTAGCGTTAGAACATTTTGGGTCTTTGCGATCAGTAATGTGTCCAGTCCATGTTGTCCGGTGACGGCATGGGTATTTGAAAGCCGTGTTTGTGACAAATAGGCCATTGGGACTAAGGAATGCCACCAGTGCATCTCCATTGCTGTTGTGTGTACCCTCCCGATACGATCCCATGCATAAGCCAAGTCCTGAACTTTTGTCTGCAATTCCGAGTTTACCCAGCTTGGAGTTAAAATCTAGCTGGGAGTGTAATGGCGGAGCTCAGTTCTGCATAGAAAGAATCTAATATTGCTGGATTCTCTTTGGCTTTTTGGGTAGTTGGGCCGTATGCATTGACAATTCGACACTTAGTGGTGGTGTGTCTTCGTGTAGGTATAGCCAGGTCGATGAATGCAACACGATCACTGACATATCCAAAACTAATGTCATGGTCCAAGACCCTTGGTCCGATTACGAAGCCTACGCCCCAGTATGTGGCCTGTTTTTGCTCCATGAGCACTAGCTTATGGCCTGTCTGTAGTTGCTGCTCTGAGTGTTTAGCTACTTTAGTCTCTTGAATGCATGCAGTATCGATGTTATAGTGTTCACAGTCTGCAACTAAGGTTTGCCTCTTTGATGTTGCACTCAGACCACGTACATTCCACGTAGCTATAGTAAGCTCCTGGGAAGATTAAGTCATCCGAGGATTTCGAGCACAGTTTCTTTTTTGAATAAGGGTCAACATAATCAGAGTTGCTTCTGTATGCAGATGTCGGCCCGCAATCCTTGATGACTTAGTTTCCCAACAAAGATGGTACTTACAGAGGAGACCGGCGTGAAGGTGCCATCACTCTCCCCCTAAACGACAATTACATCCTATTAATGAGTTAGCTGACACATGTACAAATACAACTATGGGCACCACACCTGCTTCGAGTATGGTAACCGAAGCAGGCACGGTGCGAAACACATAACCTCAGCAAAATAATGCACCAAGTGGTAGAGACCATTGCCAATCCCACCGTGGAGGCCACAATAATGCCCCCGGTAGGTGTAACCAACATACTAATTCAAATAGGTCTAATACGGATGAACGGTTAGAGCAAGTTACAAAACAAATTACTTCTCTGACCAATCTTTTACCTACTTTATCAACCACGGTAGCACAGAGCTCAAATAGGTCTACCATAAACCATCCTTCACTGACATCCACTCACCCAAACACTCGTTTGGATGCTGTGAAGCAGGACACTGGAGGGAACAGTGTCCAAGCCGTCCTCCCTGCACTACATTACAGTTAGCGCAAAGTAAGCCCCCAACAGAAAATCAGACAAACTAGCACGGGCACTGAAGGGCGAGTTCACTCAGTGCCCATCTCATAAAACTGACTCAAAAACGTGTGCATTAACCCCTCTATCTAAACATAAACAAGATTGCGATGCTGTGAAAATGATCCCACAATCAATAGTACCACAGACACGCCTGGTGTGTGCGGTCCCTAATAACACTTCCCCAATAATGGATGACACTTCAAAACCATCCGTTCACATCCCACTCCCCTCTTTATGTAGGACGGCTCTGGTAAGTAATTCAACAGAAACGACTTTTATCCATGTTACTAGACCAGCCGCTATGTCGCCAAATGCACGGTGTCCCCTAGTGGTATATGATAACCGTCTCCTCCATCTTGGCAAACGGACTCCTCCCTAAGTAGCACCGACACTGAGTCGCGCTGTTCGTCTACTTGGATACAAAAAGGAGTAGAAATAAATATAAAAATAGGCCACAAAAGAAGGTTTGTTTCTACTGTGCTTCTACTAAGCACATTATGATACATTGCCGGAGATGGGCCGCTCAAGTGGTACTTTACAATCATGCCACTAAACAAACTGCTGCCAAATCTACAGTGCACACTGGTTCCATATATTCCGAACCGTTGGCACCGTTACTACAAAAACCAATCAGGCAACAAAAACGTAAAATTGCTCCGTTTTTTATTCTACCATCGACGTCACTTGCCAAAGTTATTGGCAAGCAGACTGTGTATATACAAGATTATACGGTACAACCAAAAGTAATCAGGAGATTAAAATAGAAAATCTCTCTCCCGTGTCGGAGAAAATAATATATAAATGTGCCTGATTATTTGGCGGTATGCCTACAAATGCCACCGTAGACACCACTGCCTCAATCACGGTGTTTAATGGACAATTATACTCTGGTATCCCTACCCAGCAGAAACAACCTCTTAAACCATCAAATAGCCAACTCCAAATGGCCACTGGTACCAATATTCCCACTGGCCTGTATTATAAACATAGTATTACAAATAGAGGAATTAAAATATATCCAGCTGGGAGTAGTTACATCCATACAAAGCGATGCACAATTGGGCGCTGATTTTCTCAGCGCCAGTGAAGCAGTAATTCACTGCAAACAACAAGACTTAGAAATACACGGCCATCGTATTCCACTAGGCCCGGAATCAACCTTATATCATACTTGTGCTTTAATATGGGCCTCCTCAGCCACTGCTAAGGCGGGCCACGAAAAAACCTTGTGGGCCACCACACCTCAGTTAAAAAGATTCATACCGCTCTGATAGAACCTGACCAGGAATATATGTTGGCCTCTAAATGTGTTAGTCCAAGAATGTTAGTTACCACCACTAATAGGGGCTGTATACTTTACCGTGTGTTTACCGGCACAGCTAATCCTATTCACTTAGTTCCTGGGGTATGCTGTGGCCGTCTGATGGACATCGATTTGGTGGAAATACTTCCCACGATTCACACAAATGCCACCATAAAAAACACGGATATACCGGAACAACGACACAGCCTGTGTTTGTGTGCCATAGTTTGATTAGCCCACGCTCAGAAAAGTAATGTACGATAACTATTTTATAAGTACAAAGATAGTTTTCCAGCAAGTGATATGGACCTAGGTGAGACTCACCTAGTCCGTCACTCCATTGATACTGGTGATAATAGACCAGTGAGACAGCCGGTGCACCGTCTTCCTATCCATAAGGAAGTGGAAGAACACCAACAAGTCAATGACATGTCGAGAACGGGAATTATAGAGCCCTCCACATCTCCGTGGGCCACTCCCATAGACTTAGCAGACAAGAAAGATGTGTCACTATGGTTTTCTATTGACTACCACCGCTTAAATGATTTAAGCATTAAGGCTGCCTATCCTCTCCCTATAATTGATCAGGCAGTGGACTCGTTGAACAAGTGCTTACCACATTACAGTGTGAACTCTGTTTATGTTACATAGACGAAGTTATCGTTTTGGCCCCTCTTTTGAACAGACCTTGGATAACGTGGACAAGGTGCTGTTACGGTTTGAAAATGCAAATTTGAAACTTAAGCCAAAGAAATGCCACCTCTTTAGAAAGAATGTTGAATTTCCTGCGCCATGTAATATCCACTGATGGAGTGGCCACTCAGTCCACTAAAACTCAAGCAGTAGCCAAATGGAAGACTCTGACGTTGGTGACTAACACTCGAAGCTTCCTTGGGATTTGCCAGTACTATTAGAGCGTACATACACCATTTCAGTGAGATTGCGGCACCATTATTCCAAATCGCTGAAAAATAGACCATTTGAATGGACGACAGAGTGTGAGGTTTCCTTTAAGGTGTTAAAGGAACATTTGACATCTGCACCTATATTAGCTCACCCGAACCCTAACCTTGAGTTCATCTTGGATACTGATGCATCTGCTTATGCAATAGGCGTGGTTCTATCTCAGATCGTCAAAGATAGAACAGAACAAGCACTAGCGTATGGCTCCCGTATTCTTCATAAAACTGAAAAGCGATACGCAACCACTAAGAGCGAACTATTGGCAGCAGTATACTTTGTCAAATATTACAAATATTTTCTGTACGGATGCCCTTTTACATTGCGTACGGATCATGTCTCGCTATGGTCACTCAGGAACCTGAAGAATCCTGAGGGCCAAGTGGCGAGATGGCAGCAATCCCTGCAGGCCTACAACTTCACCGTGGTTCATAGACCCGGTAAACTGCATGGAAATGCCGATACCTTGAGATGGGTTAGGACTCGAGGATGAACCTGAAGTGGCCAATACAATACAACAAGACACATCACCGTTCCCCGCATTCCCTGAGCTCAGATGTATGGACTAGGATGCGGTGAAACTTGCTCAAGAGCAATCTACAGACGCGCAAACACGAGAAGTGTATGCCTGGGTCCAGGAAGGGGTACTTCCTTCCAAGGAATTCATTAGTCCCTTATCCACTATGGTCAAATATTACTATCAGTGGTATGAAGAATGCCAAATAAATAACCGTGTCTTATACCTTAATAACAGGATAGTAATACCAGAATGGTATCTAGTCATGATACTGGAACAGTTACATGACAATGCTTGTCACCTTGCCGTAGAGAGAACAGTCCAACGAGCCATAGCTAGATTCCATTGGATAGGCATACGCGACAGTGTAAAGGTATGGGTGGCGAAATGTGTGCCCTGCCAGCGCCGAGCTGTTGGCCAGCACCACTGTTCACCATTACAAACAAAGATTTTCGGTGCACCTTGGGAGCGAGTTGCAATAGATGTGCTAGGACCCCTGAATACAACGGATGAAGGAAATAAATACATCCTTGTATTGCAGGATTATTTCACGAAGTGGGTAGAAGCATTTACTCTTCCAGACCCAGAGGCCAGCACCGTAGCCGAGGTCCTGACAAACAATGTTTTCTGCTGTTTTGGTATGCCACTTGAACTACTGTAGTAACTTTGAGAGCCAGCTGATCTTCGAGCTCTGCAAATTGTTCCATATAGTCAAGACCCGCACAACACCATACCACCCACGCGGGGACGATATGGTAGAGCGATTCATTAGAACTCTAGCGGTAATGCTGATTATGGAAACACACCTTGATTGTTGTGATTGGAATCTGTGGCTCCCATATGAGTTGATGGCATACCACACTTAAATACACTCCACCACCGGTGATACCCCTGCTAAGTTAATGCTAGGCAGTGAGTTAGCCTTACCCTAGATCTAGCCATGCCTATGATCACTGGAGAAATAAACTCACCTCCTCTATGCGTAGACCTCATCCAGCAGAGGATAGAGCAAGCCCATGAGCTAGCAAGAGAGACACTTTCCACCATACACCGGCACCAGAATACCTGGCATGACAGTCGTGTACATGGAAACGCATGTGGGGTAGGAAAAATGGTATGGGCACGCGATACACGACGTTCACCAAATGTGTTACCAGTGGAAAAGTCCCTATGTGGTAGTATGTAAGAAGTCCGATGTGACCTACCAAATCCGTGCCTCGGATGGCCTGACCTCAGTCATCCACTTCGATCAGTTAAAACAATGTGTCAGTGATAACTCAGTGCCAGAGCTCGGGCTGAGTAAAACATATAACACCGGTACCCAGACAATTTTCTCTACGGAGATAGGTGCTCCCTCCGTTAGCCAAATGCACCACGGTGCTAGCTCGGCTCTTCCCCTACTACGCCAGGGGCAGAACTAACAACAAGTTAACGCAGGGGACGACGACGAGATACGTACTCACCCTCTCCCTCCTCTGCATGGGACTACCCGGTCTGGTAAACCGTATTTGAAGATATTTTCGTTTGTATTGTCCAAGGGAAAGATGGAAAAGTGTCCCCCCCCCATCCTCTTCCAACTCCAATACACGTGCTATTATCCCCATTATAGATTTGCCACAGGCAGAGATGGACGATCCCAAGTGGGAATAGCTCCTGCACGGTGCAACATGTAACAAGTAGCATAAGAGTGAATAGGTTTGATGAAACCTTAGCCTGCTCTAGACAACAGGAAAACCGTACATCTTGGTGCTACTCCAAACCCGCCCCCAAAATACTGGACCCCACTTTCCCCGGACAGCATCACTCCCGACTGCTCCACTGAACCAGATCGCGTCCCCCGTGTCAAACACGACTCTATTCCCGCTCCAGGCAGCCACGGCTAGACTAGCTGTACCGTTTCCATTTCAAGCCCCGCCCCTTTCCCGGAGTATGGTGCCATACGTCCCACAAATGGCACCCATTCCATATGGTGCCTATAATCCAGTCAAAACCGTACCCCAAGGAGTTACACCTAGATCGGACATCACAAATCCCATTTTCCTCACCCTCTCCCAGTCGTCAGAGGACAGTCATACCTCCGACATGAGCGGATCTACGGTTACAGAAGAATTGGCCCCCACCCCCAGTGCACTGGTTGTTGAGACAACTAACTGTAGTCGTGGGAGCAGCCTGATCCGTAGATCTCGGCGTGTTTATTCCCAGAGCTCAAGAAAAGAAATGACTGAGCACCAGATCGTTGTGTAATGGGAGATTACTCTTCTGGTCCAGTACCCCACACCGATTCCCTATTCCATTTCCCAAATCCCTGTGATCAATCAGAACAAGCACCAAATACAGAATGCCAAATTCACCAACACCACTCGCTACCAGGCTAGGAAACTAAAAATTCGTACTGCGCTGGGATCTACACACACTCGCTTTATTTGCCACATACAGTGAGGACAGGCAACAGACATACCGCCAGTAATGTGGTATCCACCATCATCCATCCAACAATCATACACCTATCCATTTCAAACAGAAACGTATATCATACAGAAGCCGCCTCATCCTACACTACAATAATACGGCGAGCCCGCCGCTCGCCGTATTCCCCGATAACCCTGCATCAGAACGGTTTGCTCAGCCTGGAGAACTGATCCTAGCCCAAGGCACAACACAGCCAACATAAACACTTCATACAGATTTCCCCGCATAAAATACACCACGCCTTACAAAACCGTACCAACAGATATCACCCTACACATCTTTTCACCAAAAGCTGCGGTAGCCTTCACGTTGGTGAAAGTTAATTAAATGAAAAAGCAGCATTACACGCCCCTTGGTATATCCATCCATAGGGAACGACATAAAAATCAAATAACGGTACACAGCTTCACATATATACACGTAATATCAGACCGCTTTGGTAAGAGGGCAGAATATACCACAGTCTACCGTCAGTACGAGTAGGATTTTACCACCGAAAGGAAATTCGGTAATGGTTTCATTCAAGTACGGCAGCTATCTAAATGGTTATCCCCGCCCTAAGTAACTCCGTCCCACCTGCTATAAGGCTCGGCCATTACAGAGTGAAAACTATTTAAAGTCCTTTGAAGTTGTCACCGCTAACACCGTGGCAATGCATCCCTGTCGTAACAAAATTAACATCCCACCACCGCGCTGCACTAATAGAAAATTACCAGCCAAGCACACTAAAAACACTCATCAACACGTCAGAAATACACTCAGGTTGATTAAAATCACGTAATCTCCAAACAACGGTAAAAATTACTGTGAAATTTGTTGTAACTGTGCCACGTTTAAGCTGGATTGTACCGCTTGCATTCATGCACGGATGTGACAGAACAAGTCCCTCCTATGGAGAGGGATGCTTGGCCGTCCTCACACCGGTTAAAAACGGCCATGCTTAGCACGGTGGTCAGTAACTTGGCGCATGTAAGACATAGGTTTGTTAAAAAGACAAGAAAATAAGACAAGACGGCAAGACTGTTATAATTTTGAGTAAGAACTGAATAAGTTCTACCGCAATTATTATGCACGAAACTACCTGGCTGAATAAAAAAGCAGCATGTAAACTTAAACAATCAAAACACTGAGAGAATTTCAAAAATAATTCTCCTACGCACTATTTTTGGAAGCAGGATTAAAATAATGTATTCTATACATAGTAATGAGATGTACCAACAAGTAAATAAGTTGCCGGGATGAAAACAGACAGCCCCCCCCCCCCTCTCGGTCATAAATAACGGCATGACACAGTCATTTTCTTATCGACCAATGTACTATAAACGGTCTGCACTATGGAGACATTCTAAGATGGTGGAACTACCGATATACCACGTGACAGGTACTTACTGTTTTAGAGCTGTATGCTTAGGGCATTATAGACAAACGGGTGGCCAAACCCCATGCAGCTCTACCACGCCAGCTGAAGAGGAGGCAAGAGGTGATACCTCGGAGTCAATGGGCTGCTAACGTAATCTCGCTCTCACCTAACCTTCCGTACCGCCTAGCCTGAGATAAAATTAGGCAAGTTTATAAGCATCTAAACAGAAAACCGCCTCGGTTAATTAAAGAACAGGCATGCGCGTGGAAAATATAGTTCACCATTAGTACCACCTAAGAACTGGTGATCCCTTGATAATCAAATAGAGTAGGTGCTCCCCTTGGCTTTTACTATACACCGTCTCTGCTAGCTTGAACGAAAATAACCGTTCAGCAATGCGAGAACAAAATAAAGACTTTCGCAGATGGGGCGGCCGAATCACCCGTCGACAAAGATCAGGCGTGGTCATCCGCCCTCCTGTGACGTCAGCAAAAGCTATAAAAGTAGGAAATCGTGCACCGTAAGTTCATATTCCCTATCAAATCAACACAAGGGAAGGTCACCAGCAATAGGGCTCTATAGGGCTCGTGTTGAAGACCCAATTCCGCTTTTTATATTCAGTCTATTATTAATAAAAATGTTTGCAAAGCAAAAGTTGATGCCGGAAAACTAGTTAGAGAATAGGCGTGTGGTGTGGCTGTAAGAACGGCCTGATGTCCCTTGAAGAGGATCTACGGTTGTCGGAGAGCTCCGACGAGGAACTAATTTCTCTCCCGCAATTAGAAACCAAGCGATGTTGGTGCACCTGGTCACCTCGCGGTACCGTTCCTTGCCAAAAATTAATTTTCGAGAAACGCCCACCATTTATGCCAGAGTGCCTTCTGCCACCAATTTGATCACCTTTACACCGCAGCGCATTACAATATTACCCATGCTTTGACGTCCATACACCATGTGACCATTGTTGCATTAGAAATTGGTGAAGAAAACGAAGATTAGACCGTCTTTGCTCCAAAGTAGCGGATCCGAAGACCGTTACGAACTCTCTCTGTAGAAAAACGATCCATGGCGCGAGTAAAACATACTATCTGTAAGATAGACAGAACATTAAAATCGTCTGCACCGTCTAGGAATGTATTAGAAAAGCTGAGTCAGTCAACCACAGTTATTGATACCGTTGATACCGTGCCAGCAATGGTACAGCTCGGACGATTAGTGACAACTACGGCACCATGCGCGAACACCATCTCCCCTGCTATGAATAATAATCCGATGTTGCGGAAGTCCATCAAACCGTGTACACCTTATGCGGGAAAGAAGCCCAGCATAAAGCACCCAGTGTTAGCAGCAAAACGCCAAAAGAACGCACTGGCCACTGCACCCAATCCAGAGTTTGCAACAGGAGCCAGCAGCACCGTTACACTGACCGTCACCATTCCTGCAGTCACCATATCACCCGCACCGTCACCAACTACTCACCCAGCGCAAATGACTGATGAAGATGCTCTGTCAAACTCAGATATTTCGGTAACCTGTGTTCATCAACGGACCTTTTGATAGACCGCGCTACCCAAACTAACTGGGACAATTTTGGACTTTTACTGTAATGACATAAATAGCTGAGATGTAATAAGTAGGAATTGTACCATTAAGCGTGTGACGACAGATTTGCCGTATTATTTTATTTACCGTTTTATAAGAATATTTTTCTTATTATTATTTTTGTAAAATCGAAACCTGGCCCCTAGGACGACTACGGTTGTCTTGCGTGACTGTATATAATACGGTCATGCCTCAAAAATAAAATTGTACTGTGCTTATGCCATCACACACACCGTATGCAGTGTATCAATATGGCACACCATAATGTAACGATATAAGTTGGTCATGCCGTTCTGGCACAATTCTAGAACCACCTGACACACACTAATATGATTATTATACCGTACTGTTTTTAGTATTACTTTTCTTCCTGTATTACAGGACGGACCAAAAAGGAGAGCGGACTCTCGATAAAGGACTGCACTATAATAATGTACCGTTTTAAGATATACTTTTATATATTACTGTTTTATTATTAAAAATATGGCGTGCTGGAGCCTGGGTATTCTCTGATGGGGACAAATACCCATCACAAAGAGGGCGATCTCACCCGTTATTGTGAGTCTAAAACATCTTTCAAATAAAGTTGTGCACTACAGCAAAGAAAAACAAAAAAAATTTCTTTAATAAAAACCAGGCCAAAAATCAAAATAAAAAGTATGCGTCTCCCCCTAAACTTGCCAGCACGTCTACGTGCCTGCCTCTCATGAATACGCGCGTCACTTTTCACTCATTCTCCTCTTGGCTATGTGCCTACCTGAGAAGTCTATAATTCTCGCCCACTGGTGCCCTGAGGACGGCGATCCGCGATGCGGTATTGTTCAGCACAGGTGCCAAACTGGAATGGGTGATGTAGCACTGATCACAGTCGGGTGCGTGTGAGCCCGCCCGGCCCAGGGCACTCCACGCTCACCCCTCCACTGGCAATATATTGGCCCGCGCGTAAACGGCCATTCCAGCAGGAGAACAGAGATATAGTCAGTGAGATCGATCTACATGCATACGTGGCCATGAGAGGTAAACAAACGTTGACGTGTTAGCCGGTGGAGACTGGCAACTTATGTATATATTTACTCATATTATGACAATTCCATATTATGGGACCGTCCTCAAAGATTTTGGTATGTATTAATATCAGCATTGAATGAGAAATTTAACATACTGAGGAGAAATTAAATCGGTTCAGATCTGGCGAAGATATGGCAAAATTAACGCTCTTTTGGAGCTCCAACTAAACGTAGACATCACCCGAGCGTGTGCCAGAACGAGAGTGAGCTAGCCACGATTTCTCTAGCTACATTGTCTCGTACACACCACATGCTCTGATTGGCTGACCCGGCTGGCACAGCCTCTCACCGAGTATAAAAGGCTGTCTCGAAGCCAAACTGGAATAGAAGGGACGCGACTCGGTCCAAGAGTGTGAGCATTCTCACTATCTGTCTACTGCATAGATCTCATGTTCTGCAATCTACACCAAGGCAGCTTATTACAGTCACGTTCCCTCTCCAGACAGCCGTGCTCCGCACCGCACCAAGTTTTTGTATACACCTGGTAGATCAACAGGAGTAACAACCTAAATTAAAATAATGTCCTTTATTTTCAACACCGCCAACAACGGTGCCATCATTGCGGTGTAAGACTTTTGGCCATTACCACCTAAATTAGCATGTAAGAATGTTGGTGTTTATCATGTCTCACCAGACTTGCCGTGCCACTATAAAAACGGTGGTATAGAACAATGGACGTATCCAGCATCATTACAATTATGTTTTAAACGTAGTCCCAACAAGGACATTGCTTTACGCAGTGTAAGAGCTAAATGGCGTGGATCGCCGAGAAAATATTTCCACATAATATGTACTTACCGTCTCTACACAATGGAGACATCCGTCACTCTTAAAGCACAAACAGTCGGTATTACAGTTAACTAATCAGTATGTGCTATGCATTAGGACCAGTTAGCCACCAAGATTGGGTTTATTCCTCACTGTTTTCGAGTATGAAACATTATGGCCAGCACCATGCAGTAATTCTCCAGGCGGCTGATCCACCGTTCCTCAAATCATACCGCAAGAAAGTGGTACAAAGACTACATGCGACGTTTAAACTGCACTGGTGACTAATAGGTGCAGCACACATAGGAACATTTCTTAGTTATGTATACTGTCATTAATAATAAATAAAGTACCGCCCTATGTGGTACCATAAGGTCAGATGCGACCGCCACTTTAAGACAATATTGTACATAGTATTATGCATTGCAAACGGTGCCAGCAATTAAACGGCACAGCAGGATAAGTTGGCCTTATACTTCAATGAATGTGTAATTGTAATTAGCCATTCTTCCCCTATTATTACTTAGCAGTAAAAACTAGGAAACATATTTGGACCGCAGAACACCTAGGCTACACTATACATCACCAACAAATGCATCACCATATCCTCTCCCAACGGCACCAACTTTGCAATAAGGTCGCTGCTCATGCTCTCATCAGGGAACATGCTATGCTATCGTTAAACCTAGGACTATGATAGCTCAATAGGAGAGGGTTTTAAGCTAGCCAAGATCGGTTAGTCTTCAAATGGAGAATTGTTATTAAAAATCCCTTCTTCACGGTCAATAAGACCGTTGTATAAACGGTACTACTGATTTTCTTAGTTGGCCATCCATATTGAGGCCTCCTAATTTAAAGTAAAGAGTACCCACCTGTGAATATACTACTCTGGCTGTCTGGCCGAAATAATTGTTTGAATTCCCACCGTCAGAACGTTTAGGACAGTCTCTAGAATCTACAGCAGGTTTCTAGCCGGCCAGAATCAATTTGCCGTTCACATACATGTTCCGAGTATTAATATCTATTAAGCAAGACTTTTCATGCCAAAGTAGGAAACACTGCGAAAATATAAATAAGGCAAACCTGTTGCTATACCAGCAGTGTTCTTACGGCAATTTTCTCCAAACCTAAAGCGGCTAAATGGTAACGCCAGGGTACGGATCTCATATGGTCCATACTCGAAACCTTAGGTGATAGATAGGAACACTGATCGCTATCTAACTCATCATGGTGACTGGGTGACACTTTAGAGCTCACCGCGCCTATGGCATACTCACTACAGATGGAAATCTGTTTCTCTTTCCCCACCATAAGTAAGCTAAAATCCGCTTTCTAAACATGCTTCTGTCAATGTGATTTGTCCATGTGTTGTTATTTGTGGCTGTGATGCGGTATGTAGAGGGATCACTTTGCGGCTCTGAAACTACCGCCAGACAACATGTTGCACGCTGTTGGTCTGACGAGAGATGCTCCGTGGGGTATTGGCAACGGTACCGAGCATCCTCGCCGGGAAGACGTAATCGTTAAAGACGGTTATTGCTACGCCGTTTGCGGTCTAAAATATATGTTTTGAACTTACAACCAAAAGTTAGTCGAGGCCATTTTTAGGGACACAAAAATGAATGGTACCCACTACAACGGTATCTTTAACTTAAGAAACGGTGCTGAAACCAATGGGAATCAGCCACCGCATCTTCACGTACACACCGTAGGCACACAACAGTAAAGTATCTATATTAGGATAAATACACATAACAATTTTTCTTTCTCTCTTTGTAGGATAGGAAGGTGGCCCATTTTCCCGCTCTCCTCCTCCGCTTCGGCGTTGAAGGAATTTCTTTTTTGACGGAGGCCCGTGCGAGGCGATTTCCTCTTGCAAAGTTTTTTATGCCCTGCCTTGTGCAGTGAACGCCAACATAATTTTTCTCCTCATTTATCGTTGCCGTGTGATGTCTCTCTAACCTTTGCATGCAAACGGTGAGATTACATCCACCCCCTTTTTTCACATTTTAATAGTTAGTTTCCCACCGGTTGCCTTCTCACAAGGCGCCACAGTGTAGTACAGTCGTAAATTTCTTCTCAAACAACTGGCAAGGGCATAGTCATCCTTGGCATAAAGAGGTATTGGCTCCCCAGTTTTGCCCCTCATTGTTATGGTCGGGCGATTCTCTCCCTATCATGCGAAGTACGGTACTGCACCGTCGTATATGTCCTCCCAAGCAAGCAGTAAAGATTCAGTCATTAATGGTACCGTTTGGTATGGGTTCCCCATTCTTGCCGTCTATGTTAATGTAGGACACTTCTCTCTCTCCTATCTTCCCTCTTCCTCCGCTATGGCGTTGCAGGCATTTTCCTGTGACAGAGGCCCGCACGAGGCACTTTCCTCTCGCAAATCAATAATGCCTGAGGCAGATATACTTTATATTAAACCAACTGATGTGCCCTAACCGGAACTTTCCCCACACAGAGTATCTTTCACGATACTGTCTATATATGACTAGATCAGTTAGGTACCTCCGGCGAGACATAAACCCAAATTCACCACTCTCGTTTTCACATACACCGTTCATAAGTGACGAGCATATAAAAATTGTTTGTTACTATAATTAGGTAAATAAATTGTGTTAGCACCGTTCTTCCCACCTTGGAAATGACGGCGAGACATACCGGGGACACGAACATCCGGGACGATATGGTAGTTTTCAATTTTCGTAGCCTGCACGAGCTCTCTGGAACGTGATCACACCACTGACCCTGGAGGTCGGTTTTTGTGGACACCTGAGATGCGCGGCGACCGTTCCCCAACCCCGAGGCTGGCTGACCAGCAGCAACAATGGCAAGCGGCGGAGTCACGCGGCCCCTGGCGGCCACATTACCGTCATCATCTTTGTCTTCGTCGTCATCATTGTCCTTATTGTCATCATCGTCGTTGACCTCCTCATTCGTTGTGGGTGTTTTATTGTTCTAGCGATCAGTGTTATTCATATTGACACTATTGTTGTCATTTTCAATGTCCTCATATTTTCTATTATAGTCTTCAGGAACAGTCTGTGGTATAGTATGCCATCGATGTCATTGTACGTTTTCATTCACAATCCTCCTACGGGCTACGAATTCGTGTGTGATCACCTTGGTAAATCTAGAGAGTTTTAATAGGAACGGTGTCTTGTGCATAGAGAGTAACTCTATTGCCCATCTAATGTCCTTGTATTGGCACATAAGGGTGGTTAAATACGTGTCTAATAGAACAAGGAACGAATGCACTTTCTATAATAATTTACGCATTCGATATTAAGCGTTAGTAAGCGGTGACCAGTGCGTAGTGATAACCCTCTGTTGCTCTCCAGGTCGACGCATATAACCGATGTGACCACTAGCTATGCTAAAATGTACCACAGGACAATTCTGAATCTTGTTTATTGCATGCATTTGGGCAATGCTTTGCCAGTGCTATGTTGCATGATGGAATGCAAACGTATGGGTGGACGTTGTCATTGACTACCAAGGTGCCATATTGATTTCGTAATTTCTATTTTTCTGACAACACTGCCTACCTAGCATTTACATTGCATCGCGCTTTTTAATTGCGCCTGGTAACTACTATAAGCCGATTTTTTGGTTTGTTTGCAGATCGGTCTGTCAGTGTCACACTTTACCTCTTAAATGCAACTCTAGCGCTCGCGCACGTGTTTATTCGAATATACCATGATTGTTGTTATCGACGTGGTCATTATCAAGTTCATGGATGGTGAAAATACGGCGACGATGGTAAACAAGTGTAGATATATTTATTTCATTGTTTGACAGGGTACGTTTACCGAGCACTCACTGCATTATATGCGGCATGATAAAATCCACTACCTTGGCTGGGAATGAAGATAAGCATTCCAAGGAGAACACATGCATGTGTAAGAGTCCTATTCTTTGCCAGTTCTGTATTGAGGACAGACGTATGTTGGCTGAAAGAGCTTCATCTAAGAAAGCTGTATACTCGCCTAAGAAATATAACTGCCCCACCCATGGAGACTTCAGGTACGTACTGAGAATGCGGAGTTGTCAACGTAACGAGGGTACGTCGTTTTATAAGACATATATGCAGATTTTGACATCTGCTTGTCTGTCCTATGCAATAACGTACGCTCGGCAAACATATTTTCAAAACTCCACCCATATCGAAACAAGTGACGTGAATAGCACTAGACTAGTTATTATTCTAATATTCCAAGTGAGTTAATATATTAGTTGCATGCCGTTTAAAATGTCTAATATAGTCTCGTTCAATGGCCACCGGTTTTGTCCTCAGCGAGAATCACTAACCCCTCTTATGTCAACTTAGCCATACAACGGAACCATCAGTGATCTCTCGGAATGCCTATGTGTAGGCTAATAGAAGACTATTTTTTTTGGAAATTTACCAGTCATAAATTTCCAAAGAAATAGTCTTTTCTTAGCCAGCAAATGGACAATGACTAAAGAAAAATTTTAATTTGTTTAAGCAATTAAACCTTTAATCATCAAACCGGCCAAAACGACGGGTTCCAAAAGCCGTTTTTTATTATTGCATTATTCCATCGGTAAAGTTACAAAAGGAGTCATGTCTTGTCCGCAAATGGATATTCACCGAGCAAAGTGTTCAATTTTCCCGAAAAATCTTGACCGCTACACGATTAGTTGTTATAAGTAGCGTTTTGAGCGCTTTGATGCGCTGCTGACACAAGAGGGGTTACCTCCCTTAGGTTCATTTTGGTCATCAGCGTACCAGATCCTGATTCGCTTAGATCAGTATGTACCGCCCACTCTCTGGCAATGTTGGCAAAGAATACAGCAAATGCCAAAGCTTTCTGTACAGGGGTGACCTGTGAGCTAATATATAAATGCATGTGCGCTGAGCAGGGAGAATCGTACAATTAGAATACGGAGCTCTTTCATGATCACGACATGGAGGCTAACCACCCACAACACGATAACCGGAAAGACCATATATGCTACGATTAAAAGACGAGATGCCATATATAAAGACAAATTACAGGCCATGATAAACACAACATGCACTGAAAATATCATGCTAACATTCTAGCATAAGAAAATGGATACTATTTCTAAATAAAAAAATCACCATCATCATCATAATCATCATCATCATCATCATTATCATCATCATCATCATCATCCTCATCATCATCTCTATCATCATGGTAATTCTGTTTCAGAGCCTATCAAGATACGTTAGTTCATTTCAAGGATTGGTACATTGTCTGGACGAGCTTAGCCATTATCCCGTTCGGCCTGGCTGTCATCAACAGCGGCATAGACCTAACGTGGGCTTTCACTACTGGAGCTGTTCTCACTATTCCATTCTGCCCTGCGGTATTCCTGAGCATCGTCTGGGTGAAGACGACTGGCAAAGCTCTCATTGCGGGTGAGTGTATTATGGCTGCTCATAGCATGATCATGATGGTAAAAGTCATCGTGATGAAAGTGTCAATCATGATGATACTATTGCGCTGCACAGAATAACAGTATCATAATAATGAATGTGAAACAAATACTATGTGATGACCCCGGATCAATCAAGTCGTAAATGGCACAACCATAATGGTGATTTCAGGTTTTGGATTGTCCAAACTCGTCATGATGATCTTCCATGAATGACACAATCTTCATGATGATTGTGGTATGCATGGCCCTTTTCGGTATGGTATTCATCTGAAAAATAGCAAAATCACCTTGATGCTTATGCTTTATGAGAGAGCATTTCCACTGGCTTGACGCATATGCCTACGAAGAGGCACTCATTTGAATGAAATGGTACCCGACTCCTATTGCTAAGAATAGTGGAGCCGAATGCAAAGCTATTGCATACACCACTACATACACAACTGCATAATCTCGGTCGTTCATCTAAGATTTTGCCTTGATCATTCCTGATCTGATCTGTTACTCAAGTATATACGCTAATAATCAATTACGTCATATATACAATGCTGTAACAAAATCAAAATGTATAAAGAATGCTTTAGCTAGGTCCGTCGTGAACAGTTAAAGTCTGCCAAGTGTACGAATTGCTTGTCTTTGATGGATTTACTATTTAATAAATATTAAGTTGAGTATTTTGAAGCTAATTTGACTGACCGCTGTTCCGCCATAGACAGCATCAGCACATAGTCAAATTAGTTTCAAAATATTCAGCAGCTTACCTGTATGGGTACCTTGATATTATGATATTGTGTCCCTGTGTATTGAGCACTATCGACCCCAACACAGGCAAAGCGTGGGTGGAGCTTTGGTTGAAATGGGTGGGGCATGGCTAGATATTACTCTCTATATATATAATTTTAGTAACAGGCACACGATTTATTTTAGCCATGTGTACTTCTATGCAATATAAACTCCAGTTTGGGCACAAAGAAATACATAAAGACCGTTTTACTGTTTTCTTATTCCGAGAATCCTCCTGTGATAAAATCGTCGTAATTGCACTAAATTCGGTTAATTTCACCATCGCACTATAGAATGAAATGGATGTAAAGTTATTAAAATTAGCTTCCCCATATGTTTTAATTCTTAATAGCGACGACCGTAGTAGTAGTGTCAAAATTAAAATGATACCACCTCCCTCAACTGACCGCTGTTCAGCGATCCGTGGCCATGGAAGGCCGTGTCGAATATAAAACTCCCGGCCTTTCTCTCTCTCTCTCTCTCTCTCTCTCTCTCTCTCCCTCTCTCTCTCCCTCTCTCTCTCTCTCTCTCTATTCTGGCCGGAATCCTGAGGAGGTTTTTCTATCTGTGGGACACTTTTCTACCTATCCTACCTATGTACCTATCCTACCCCACCTATCTCCTACCCCACCCTGTGGCTATGCCAGCCGGCTGGTGTGTGTGTGTGTGTGTGTGTGTGTGTGTGTGTGTGTGTGTGTGTGTGTATGTGTGTGTGTCTGTGTGTGTGTGTGTGTGTGTGTGTGTGTGTGTGTGTGTGTGTGTGTGTGTGTGTGTGTGTGTGTGTGTGTGTGTGTGTGTGTGTGTGTGTGTGTGTGTGTGTGTGTGTGTGTGTGTGTGTGTGTGTGTGTGTGTGTGTGTGTGTGTGTGTGTGTGTGTGTGTGTGTGTGTGTGTGTGTGTGTGTGTGTGTGTGTGTGTGTGTGTGTGTGTGTGTTTGGTGCTTTGACCCCGCACTGGGGAGTGTCGCCATGGGTCTTTATCTAACCTGGTCATATTACCCCAGTCCTAGTGTCTTATCTAGTTTCGAAATTTCAGGTAAGTTCTAACGAGGTCTTTTGAGCAGATTTGAACGCCAGTCTGCAGCCTGGGAATCCTATGCAATTCAATACTCTATTGATTGACCCACCGCAACACGACTAAAGAGAACCCCAGTATCAACATCATGCACTGGAACTCAGAAGGGGTTACCAACAAGAAATCAAGCTCGAACAGTTCCTGTATGAAAACAACATTGATATCTGCTGCACCCAAGAGACACACCTGCACGAAGGAAAACCATTTAAGATCAGAGGTTACCAGATTTTCCGGTGTGATCGAAGTGAAAGAAAGAAAGGCGGGGTGATCACCTTGGTCCGAAACAGCGTGAACTCCAGCCAGATCAAAACCTTTATGGAAGAGGCAGAATATATAAAGATCAAGGTAACAACCAGCAACTCTGTGATTGACATTGTCAATTATTACTGCCCTAATGACAAGAATCTCTCACTTGACACAATCCAGGTCCCGGACTGCCACTTCCTCATTGCGGGAGACTTTAATAGCCAGTCCCAGAGCTGGGGATACAGAACACTTGATAAACGAGGAGAAGACATTGAAGCATGGCAAGATGAAAAGCACCTTTTACTTGTCAACGATCCCAGAGATCAGTCTACCTTCTACTCGCGCCGGTGGCACTCGACAACAACGCCGGACTTTGCATTTGCCGCATTTTGTACAGAAGACATTCACAGAAAGCTCAGTAGAGTGGTCTGATCGCAGTTAGGAGGAAGCGACCACCGTCCAGTCCTCCTATCTCTTTCTGGAAGTATTTCGACAAGTTCACCTCAACATCCAAGGTGGAACTACAAAAAGGCAAATTGGAGTCTGTTTGGCATTCGTTCCAATGAGCTTACCCAAAATATAGCAGTAGAAGCGAGAAACATCAACAATGTGGTCAAGGAATTTAATTCAAGTATCCTCAAGGCTGCCACCGAAGCGATTCCTCGAGAGTTCAGGAAAAACTACCGCCCATACTGGACAACAGAACTGCAAGTAGCACATGATAAACTAGACAAGGCCAGATAAGATGCAGAGGGTAATCCCTGTCATGAAAACCACTTCAAGCTACAACAAACTAAAGCCAGGTATCTAAAGACCAAGCTGGAGGCCAAAAGAAGAAGCTGGAGGGATAGGACGGCAGGGTTTAATTTACAGAGAGACACCACAAAGCTATGGAGAATGACTAAAGCACTGAATGATGAGAGTGTCGGGGGAGAGACAATTACTCCTGAAGAAGGTGGACAAACACTGACAGGAAAAATGGCCGCAGATGCCTTTGCGAAGGCATAATCAAAAGAAAGCAACATTTCTATACCACAGATGCGTCAAAAAGAGGTTAGAAAAGAGCAAAAGGAAAGAACAGACACGAACACTCACGATGCAATGAAAGTTGACATTAGTTTAGCAGAACTGAAGAAGGCTATCCACCAATTGAAGAAGAAGAAATCTCCTGGGCCAGATGACATTACGAATGAAATGATCCAACACCTTGGTAATGCATCTCTCCGCAAGTTGCTAGACATCTTTAATCTCAGTTGGACCAATGGAGAGGTTCCTCAGTGCTGGAAGGAACCCAGAATGACACCTATTCTGAAAAAGGGAAGAACAAGACGAAAGTGCTGAGCTACCATCCTATCAGTCTTACAAGCTGCATATGCAAGACCATGGAGTGCATCATCAACCAGCGGTTGCAGTGGTACCTGGAGTCGGAGAACATTATAATTTCAGAACTTGCCGGCTTCAGAAGATACAGGAGCACAGAAGATTAAACAACACATCTTGCACAGGTCATAGAGGACACTATTCAAGCCAAGAAGGTGATGCTAGCTGCCTTTATCGATCTGCAGAAGGCATTTGACAAGGCGTGGAAGGATGGCCTCCTCGTGAAGCTCCGGCGCACAGGCATCGGTGGCAAGATGTTCCGATGACCAACTCATACCTACACAATCACAGAGCTAGGGTTCTGGTGGATGGACAATCTGGACAGAATGTATTGCTGAGACAAGGGGTGCCACAAGGTGGAGTATTATCACCAACTCTTTTCATACTCTTCATTAATGACATTGTAGCAGAGCTGCCCAATGGGATCCAAGCAGCCCTCTATGCAGATGACCTCGTACTCTGGTGCACTGGGGAGTACACAACGACTGCCATGTACAGAATGCAGCTCGGCTTGGACAGAATTACAGCTTGGGCCAATCACTTGTGTATTAGCATCAACAAAGAAAAATCATCAGCATGCTTTTCTCACTGTCCACCAAAACCAAGGTTGGTGATCTGACACTGGGCGGTACTCCACTCGAGTACGAGGACCAGCAGACATACCTGGGAGTCACCTATGACAGAAGATTAACATGGAAGGAGCATATACAGAACGCAGAGGCAAAGCCCAGAAGAAAGCTAAACATCATGAGGAAGCTGGCAGGAATAAAGTGGGGTACCAATGAAAGGATCCTCAAGACCATCTACCTAGGTGCTGTACGACCACACCTTGAGTATGGATCCAGCTCATGGATGACAGCAGCTAAATCTCATCAGCAGAACTTCGACAGATTACAAAACCAGGCACTGCGCATCATCACTGGTGGAATGAGATCAACACCAATAGAAAAAATGGAAGGGAATGCAAAGCACTGATCCAAGCTGCAAAGTTCAAATCGTTCAACAACCACACGATGAAGATCAGGCAAGCACAGCTGTCATCAGAAAGACTTAAAAGATCAAGTTTTGTGAAAGAGACAAAAGCACTTCAAAGTTGCCAGCACAAATAGAAGACCCAAACCACACCCTTGATCCTCCACCATGGGAAAACAAACTAGAGAGCATAGCTATTTGCACCACAGTACCTCATCTCACAATCAAAGATGAACACAGTGATGTGAGCAAGAAGGCCCTGACCCTAGCCATGCTGGAAGAAATGTACCCTCAGGAGACATGGATAAGGATCTACACAGATGGATCAGCCAAAGATGCAATTAAGAGCGGAGGTGCCGGACTGCACATACGGTATCCAAACGGACAACATGAGTCAGCTGCAATACCGACAGGCAAACACTGCACAGACTACAGAGCTGAAGTCGAAGCACTGGTTCATGCAGCTAATACCATCAGCAGAATAGCAGACCCTATTGCACAGATTGTCTATTTATCTGATGCCCGCTCCGTCCTTGAGGCTATCACCAAAGGTAAGCTGCCACAACGTGAAGAAACACTACAAACCATCAAATGCTTTCGGATAGCATTGCAGTGGATCTCCTCACACTGTGGAGTCCAAGGAAATGAGGAAGCAGACAAGATAGCAAAGGTGGGTGCGGAAGAGAAGCTTTAATTACTAATGCATACATGGCCGAGGTGGTTAATGCGGGGGATCCTTGTTTTGTGTTTATTAGCAAACTTAAAATCACAGGTTCAAATCTCACTATTAGCATTTGTGGATAACTCGGTCATTTCTGGTCCGATTTTAAAATGGTAAACAGTTTTGAAATTATCGATTTATTCCGGTCCTAATCCCTGACAAGAACGACGAGAATGAAGTGATTCCTCGGTACAATGTAAGCATACACTCTCTCACAATACTGACACGTGGATCAGACGTGTGCGCATGCGTGCTATGCGTTCTTACGGACTTAGTCATACCTCTCTCATAGGGCCTTATACACGCACACATACTATCCTATCCAGGGGGCATGCATGCGCACCGCCCATTTAGAGACAGGCACCCACAGGGATATACACCCCAAGTACTGATCGCCAGCACCACACATAATAGGGTCTGAACGCCCATTTAGAGACAGGCATCCACAGGGATATACATCACCAACAGGTACTGGTCGCCACACATAATAGGGTCTGAACACCCAGACAGGCATCCACAGGGTTATACACCACCCACCGTACTGATCGCCCCACATAATAGAGTCTGAACACCCATTTAGAGACAGGCATCCACAAGGATATACACCACCCATAATAGGGTCTGAACGCCCAGACAGGCATCCATCCACAGGTACTGATCGCCACACATAATAGGGTCTGAACGCCTATTTAGAAACAGGCATCCACCGACAGGTACTGATCGCCAGCACCACACATAATAGGTCTGAACGCCCAGACAGGCATCAACAGGTACTGATCGCCACACATAATAGTGTCTGACAGGCATCCATAGGGATATACACCATGAGCACTGTTGCACAGATTCACGCAATTCTGCCTTAGAGGATACTCTAAGGCGAAGAAAGCCGACCTGCTCCAGATGATCGACCAGATCCGTGCCGAGGAGTGGCAAAAGCGACTCTCCCAAGTAATGAATACGGGAAGGTTTCGAGTGCTTACCGAGGATCCTTGGAATCCCAACAAGAAAGCGCAGTGGATATGTGAGTTTAGTAAGTTGGATAAGGAGGTGACAGCTAGCGTGCGAGCCAAGGCTGTAGAGAGGCGGATGGAAGCCCATTCACTGGAGTGCTTAACTCTCCAATGCAGGGGCCCCCGCACCCCATGCAGGCATCCACAGGGATATACACCATGAGTACTGCAATTCGGCCTAAGAGGATCATTGGCATCCCCACAGGATAGCACAGCGGATACGTGAGCATCGTCAGTTGGACGAGGAGGTGACTGCTAGCTTGCGAGTCAAGACTGTGGCAAGGCGGATGGAGGCCCATCCACTGGAGCGCTTAACTCTCAAATGCAGCATTGTTAAGCAATGCCGAGGTCTGAGCCCGTAGCCCGGAGCATGAGCTGAGAAGGCGAACACATTCTCGACCAGCATCTCGGCGAAAGGAAGACAGAGGATAGAGGACGCCGGTCAGAACGCCTGACATTCTTCAGAGGTCTAGAATGAGACTTCACAGCCCAGATCATGCAAAAGATCCAGCAGACTGTCCAGAATGCCTTCTACCTCCGCTACACCCATACCTATCGCATCCGTCACATCGAAGACGGTAGGGTGATGCTCTTCCACAAGAATGGTCCAGGGGGGTTGGGGGGAGGGGTGGATGAACACGATAGGAGCAGCTCTGGACTGTGTGGCAGCAAGAGAGCAATCCCGCCTCGACACAGACAATATCGATCGACCCAACAGCAAGTGGGCTTTCGTTCGATCAATCAACGTTGAGGTCAGGGCTGTCATTGACCACCAACCTCTGCTTGGGACAGGCTCCCTCCCAGACTGGCTACAAAAGAAGAAGAGTATGACTGCCCTCGACACCTACAGGGACAACATGTGTCTCTGGAGATGTCTAGCAGTCCACCGAGGAGCGAGAGCTGATAGAAGTACAGCTCCTGCACGAGAGCTTGCCACACAGTTCTACGGCAAGACAGTACCAGATGTCCGCAAGACCTCACTGGATCAGCTGGACAAGGTAGAGTACTTCGCCAAGATCGGGATTCGCGTGTATGAACCAACCGAAGAGGGCACCTGGCACATCATCAGGCAAGCGGTTCACTACCGTGACACCATGACCATCAGAGTGTGGGACCACTATGCCTTCTACATCAAGAAGATCTCCAAGCTGGCACATACACTAGTCTGCAGTCACTATCAGCAGAGGTTTTACACAGGCATGCAATCTTCAATGCCACGCTGACCACTGTACAGGCGGCAAAGCAAAAATCGTGTGTCCTGGCGAGGAGGTTGAGGTGCCACAGTCTGCATATGAGAAAGCCTTCTATCCGCCCCAACTATCCAGTTCAGCGGCTACTCGTTGGATCGAGTATGAGTCGAGAAACAGAGGCGTACACATACACCATGTAGAGTGTGGGTACGGCAGCGAGCGTTGGATCGAGGGCACTCCAGTAGATGGTTATGATCTGACCACCAACACCTTTTACCAGTTCCATAGCTGTCACTGGCATGGGTGTCCACAACACCAGCGAGGTGAGGATGCCGAACAAAGATACCGCAAGACAGTCCTGAGAGAGGAGAAGCGGAGAGCCTCTGGATGCACCCTTGTGGTACAGTGGGAGTGCTGTATAAAACGCTGCCCAAGCGTCCATAAACGATTTCGGACTGTCCCATACCCACACTTCATAGTTTACGACTTCGAAGCACTCCTAGATGGTATCACGACACATCCTATGGAGACTCTTACGATCGAGAGTACTCACATACCTATCTCTGTGTCAGTTGGCTGCTCCTTAGAGGGCGCCATGAGTGAGTCCACTCACCTCTGCAATTCTGCCCCCAAAGAACTGATCAGAGAGTTAATGCTGGAGATCCAACGGCGAGCATCTTTAATCCTGTCAAGGGTTAGGGCGCAGTACATACCGAGAGACCTGGACAAGCCCCCAAAGCGACAGCAGCGACTGATCAATGAGTGGGGTGACCAAGTGCTTGTACTGGGGTTCAACTCTGGGCGGTATGACCTGGACCTCATCAAGAAGTACTTTGTAGATGAGCTTCCGGACAGGACATGTACAGTGAAAGTCGCCAAGAAGGCTAGTCAGACCATGTTCATCATAACACCTGAGCTACGGTTTTTCGATGTGCTGAACTACTCAGCCCAGGAGTCTTGTACGAGGTATGGGTCAAACCTTACGGGTGTACACTGCAGAAGAGCTGGCTCCCATATGAATGGTTTGACACACATGAGAAGCTCAACTATCCAGGGATTCCTGACTACTCAGCATGGACATCTAAGCTCAAGGGTGGCTACCTCTTGACGCGAACAGAGTGGGAACAGTGTAACCAGACATTCAGCGAGCATGGAATGCGGACATTCGTCAGTCCATTCATCGAAGCCCTAGAGCGGATGCAGGAGTTCTAGACAGAATGAGAAATGGACATCCTCAAAGACGCGGTGTATCTCCCAGGTGTGTCACTGCAGTACCTCCTACGTGGATCCGCTCAGCACATGCTGGATGTTAGCCTCTATTCACCAGACAAGGAAGCCTACGAGATGTTGAAGGGTGCTGTTGTTGGTGGTCCCAGCATCGTGTTCACCAGATACCAAGAGGCCGGTGTGACTCGAATCCACCAGAGTGAGCGTGTCTGCCAACATCTACTCGGCTACGACGCAAATGCTCTACACCTGTAAGGAGAAAGGACGCCATTGGTCCAGTGCCAGTGGATAAGCTAGCTTTAAGGAGGCTTTCATAGCAGACGGCTGGTATGGGTTTGCTGAGGTGGATATAGCGGTCCCCAAGACTCTGTGGGCAAAGTTCGAAGAAATGCCTCCTCTCTAGAGGTAGAGGCAATCTCCTCTGAGATGCTGACATATCTAGGGCGAATAGCGAGGAAGCGGTCCACCACCCAGAAGCTGGTTGGTGCCCTATCTGGCAAGAAGCGGCTGCTGTTTGCCTCGACCCTCAAGTGGTATATAACCCATGGCCTGGAAATCACTGCTGTATACCGCACCACAGCCTATGAGGCTAAGCGCCCATTCGAGTGGTTTGTGGAGGCCTGCCACTTGGGAGATGTAGATAAGAGCAAATCGCTCATGGCAGATCTCTTCAAACTCCTTGACAACAGTGCCTACGGGAAGCTCATCGAGACCTAGACCATCATAGCAACACCAGCTTCATGAAGGATGAACGTGTGGTAGACAAGGCCCTGCATAGTGCACGGTTCGAAGATCTCGAGGAGATTGGGGAGTCATACGAGCTCCAGAGTCACAAGCCGAGAATCACAATTCGAGGGCCCTTCCAGATGGGGATAGTCATTTATGAGCTCGCGAAGCTGCTAATGCTGGAGTTCTACTATGACTTCCTCGATCGCTACATAGCTCATGACAGCCTTGAGTACCTGCAGATGGATACTGACTCCGCGTATATCGCTATAGCACGCTCAAACCTCGAAGACATCATTCGCCCTGAGATGCGAGCAGAGTACCAGGCCCATAAGCGGGAATGGCTAGCTTGGGACAAATGGTCTGGATGGACTCCGGGACTGTTCAAGCTCGAGTTCCAAGGCTCTCATGGCATTGCTCTCTGCTCCAAATGCTACTACGTGTAGAGCGCAGCCGCAAGTAAGTGCTCGGCTAAGGGAATATCAAAGCAGCAGAATGAGGTCTCTTGGCCGAGGTTCTACAGTGCCCTACATGGTGGGGTGGACAGAGCTAAAAACCGAGGCCTACGCATGCGCAACCAGGGTATGGTGACATATACGCAGGAAAAACTTGGACTCTCCGCTTACTATGATAAGTGGCATGTGCTGCCAGATGGGGTCCATACCGAGCCCATCGAGTATCATGTTAGTACCATAGGGGTGGTAGCTGTGTGTGTTCAGGGACTAGCTGAAGCTCTTCTATGACAAATGGTCGCCTAGTCATTCCATGCTGGCGTGCCAGGTAGTACAGTGTAGGCCGGCCCTCCGCCTCCACATACCTGTCAATCCTGTGAACATCTATCGACCAGTTAGGATCTGTTGCACGCCATCGACCACCTTCCAGCTCACCAGGCTCATACATGTACCGAACCAGAGCATCCTCTCCCTTGTTCATTCCTCTAGAGCTGTGACCAGCAGAGTGTCTAATAGCCTCTACCGGCTTCTTCCCGATTAGCCTAGCAACCTCGACATTAGATCTCTCCATCACAGCAGGCAGCCCTCTCACCCATTCTCTAGAACGTTCACTCGGCGCGGCCATTTCCTGGGCGTATTGGTGTGGGAACAGTCTCTCTGTCAGTGTCCGATTCCACTGCTCAACGAGAGCCTGGGCACGGTGATGCCCTACCTCGCCTCACTTAACTGCCACACTGTGTTTCCGAATGAGGGCTGCAGTCTCCCCTCTGGACTCCTTACCCTCAACCACCTGCAACAATTCTGGCCACTGGAGGGGATTTTCCGACGCCTCGTAGACACCCTGGAATGCCTGGACCACCTGGCCAGCTGACTTGTCTGTGAGCGGTACTGCCACCTTGTACCTGCTGGCTACATCGACGATGTTGAGGGCATACTTGTAGGTCTTACGTCCAACCAAGTCGTGTGGAAGGAATAGAACATCTGCCTGGGGAACTCTGTTCAGGACAGTTTCCTAGAAATGGGCGTGCCTGATGTGCCGTGGACGAGGGCTGTATATCTGCCACATCGCCTGGGGGCGGAGCGACTGGCTAACTGTCTCCAATGTAAAGTTGTGGCCCTTGCAACATGCAGCCTCGAGTAGTTATGGGGGCTCACGGTAATATCCCCCAGGCTGATAGTAGAGTTCCTTAAGAAAGACGGTTGATAAACTCCTGGATTTTATCACTGATGTCCACTCCCATCCTGTCACACACGGCCTAGCTGAACTCTAAACAGAAGAACAGATGGCCGTCATTCATTCAACCATCACTGAAGACCTCCTCAAACACCTCCATACACTGGCGTCTAATCTCTGCTGGATCCTCACTGAACAGTAGTTTATCGACCAACCCTCAGAAGTTAACAGACGTGATCAGGTCATACAGAGATGCCATCCTTATATAGTATGGCTCAAATGTTCGACGGCCCAAGTGGCCGTGAGCACTATGGCAACGTAGGGTAGCCAAGGGCCTGCGACTCCAAAGAACGTACCTACTCCTGAGGCGATGGCTGGTATGGCTTCAGAAATCTTCTCCACCCCATGGAGAGCATTGTTGGCGATCTTGCGGACCATCTCGCCAGCCTTCGTTGTGAACAGAGCGATCAGAGCCCCAACTGCTGCCAGCGGACTGATAGAACCTTTTATGTAAGTGCGATAGATTCCTTTCGCTCTGTGTACTAGCTTGCGGGATTCAGGCTCTGCATCATCATACTCACCCATGGTCTCCGCTACATCGTGGTCGTTTGCATCATAATCATCCTCCTCATCATAGTCCTCCTCAGTCCTCATCATCTATATCCTCGACTGCATCAGCCTCTGTTTCATACATTGCTCTCGGGATCCGTCACTGGGGCAGTTATATAGTAGCTTTAAACTGTAGTCTATAGCATGGCCTCCGCAATCTTGAATGCGGGCGTGTTTGCTGTAGCGAACTGAGGACAAGAAGGTGGCCGAGGTCGAGTGTGAGCATCATATCCAGGCGATCGGAGAAGCTGTCTAAGGAGAAGTTTGAGTCCAGCAAAGCACTCGAGCATATGCGACAGAGGGAGGCACGCTGACGACAACTCTGAGTTCAGTCCAACCATAGCCTCAAAGAGGCAGATGAGAGTCTCGATGAGTACTACGAGGCTGTAAAGGTATGAGCAGCCGGATTCACATGTGTGTTCTCGAGGAGGATTAAGTGTGGAACTGCCACAGGCTTCTCGACACCTGCCTGTAGTTCGAATCCTGTGAACCCCTCATGGCAGCCCACAGTGTTGTACCCCTTTCCCTTCGCATAGAAGGTTGGCCCCGAGCCAGCGGACTTAGGACTCGGTACTCATCGTTCAGATAGGTGGTGTCCACGGTGCTGTTGCTCTGCACGATCTTCCGCCTGTTCAGAACCTGCAGGAGCTCTACCATCTGTTCTATTGTGCTCTGAAGCTTGAACTCGAGTGCCATGCTCTTGATCTCGTGGATCTGTGCCGAAATTTCAAAGTCAATGTACTTCCCATCAGCGGACAATGGGTCCTCATCGTGTATACTGGGTCGAATGACCATCAGGCAGTCCTTCCGAGGATCAGTGCGGTGCGATGTCATGGGTTCAATGGCCCTATCTGGATGTTGGACATACTGCAGCATGTTTAAGGTATGGGTATATAGAGGGGTTAAACGGCTGCCATGTTTGGTAAAGTTCTCCAGCAGATTGACTATATGCAGCCGGACAAGTCGTCGCAACAGTCAGCACGACAGTCAGCACGACAGCCACGGCTTTTACTGTCCCACTGTGACGGTGTCCGAGGACTGCTTCATGACATCAACATTATCCACGAGCGAGCCAAGGTCACACCTCCGTCTGATGCGGAGATACTGGCCGACATAGAGGAAGGAGCGCCAGCTCTGTGTACAAAAGAACTCCTGACTCGGATACTCTACCAGAAGTTTGTCAGCACCCAGGGCAGGACACTCGACCTACCTTCTGTGGCCCAAACCAACAGTCCTGTTATTCTAGCTCTCCAAAGGGTGAGGCATGACCCGAAAGATCTACTAATGGTATTTAGCCCCAATAGCCAGGAAGAGCGAGATATGCTGGATAGCCTCCAGTCTGGAGCAAATAACTACTTCAGGGAGGAAGTCAGTGCTGCTGTAGCAGAGAGCCATGACACCGGCCATGCAGAAGGTACTCAGGCGGCGTTCACTGTTGGCCGCAAGGAGGCTGTTGAGCACATCTTCAATGAAAGATGTCACATGAGATTGGCCAGTAATCTATCAGCATTTCTGAAATTCTCAGATAACTACCAGGACTACCTCATCAAATCCACTCGCAAATCAGATGCTCGTCGCGCATGGACAAAGTGGATCCCCCATGAGAAGTCCCATAAGAAGAGAGCCCTAGACACGGACCAGTGAGTAGCGTTTAGGCGACAGTGCAGACTTGACGAAACTGCCAAAGTAGCAGCGGAGACCACTGACGAAGGTCCTCAAACAGCGGAGACCAGGGACGAAGTAGCATAGAGCAGACTAGTTTCCTGGCTAGATTCAGCTTGTAGGTGAAGGTCTGCACCTTTTCCAGAGATGGCTTGAAGTGTGACAGCCCACCTGTCTCCTTGTTGCTGAAGATGAAGCGGTACAGTTCAGCTGCCCTCTGTACACCTGCGATAAAGTCTCCTTTGGTCTCCTTGAGGGTTAGGCTGTCGTATTTGGTCTCGAGCAGGGCACGTCCACACTTGGAGCTGAAGTATAGCAACCGGGCATTGTGGTGGATGTCTGGTGAGATCTCGCGGGTGTACTTCTGAAAGATGATGAAGACAGTTATCTTTGTGTGCCGGATGCGCCTGGTGATGTTGCTGAGGTAGGTGACTCTCTTCTGGTCCATTGCATGGTCATCAATAACTAGAACAAGTGGTTCTGTCAGTCGGGCTGCCAGCAGCTTCTCCATCAGTGCTTGCAGGTTCCACGTCTTTGTGATTGGGCCATTGTACCATTGATCATTACTGTCAACTGCCTCAGCGACGTAGTCAGACACCAGAAGGATGTATTGAGAGGCCAGGAGAGCTCACAGCAAGCTGTTTTTCCCGTGTCCTGATGGGGCAATGATCAGCACCACCTAGCCAGCATCAGCCGGCCTGCTGTCAAATGGTACAGACATGTGTGCGTAGGATGGTTAGCATTCGGTCGGTGGTAGCCTCCTCTATATCTGGGAGACTAAATGGCAGTACTTCCTGCACCAGCTCTTTTGCATGCAGAGTGGGGAATCCTGCACCTCCGGCGGATATGAAGGATGTGATGGAGGCATCAGGCATGAAATCTCAGAAGCAGCTGAGAAGATAGCGTAGAGGGCCTGTGTCAGCACCCACAGTGTCTAGTACATCCAGTATCTGTATGATACATGCACGGGAAGCTATGACTATCCTGTGGTCTTAAACGGCAAACCAAAGAACCCTGACTTCTTCACCTCATGTAGCTGGAGGATGGCGGTAGCCCCTTTTTGCAATCGACAGTGATACCGCTCAGGCTGAGGGTGCCTATCTTGAGATTCTCTCCATTCTGTCGGAATGAGTGCCATGGTTTCAGGAGATGCTTAACCAGGTCCTGTGCATTGAACTCAGCCATAACGTTGATGCCTCCAGACTCATCGACTCCAAGCATACCTCGAATCGTCGCCCTCTCCTTGATGCCCATCCCCTTGTATACAGTCTTGGCCTTGTTAATGGCCGATTGTCCTACCGTATCAGTGTTTCCGATGAGATCTCGGGCTGGGATAGTAGCTCGGATCTCCCATGGGTCTCCATTCTCATCGAAATCTATCGAAGGAGATAGGGGCAACAGTGTCCTCTGAACCGAGGCGTTGGCCGCCCAGTGAGCAAGATCGCCTAACTCTTTGCTTTCTAGGTCTGTGAGTGACAGAGTCATAGTCATATACAGACGGCTTAAACCTACTAGTCATACCCCAGTGAAATAGTTGGGCATAGGAGGACCACGCAGTCGGCCAAGGGAATAGGTAGCAGTGCTCAGGGTACTGGCCCTCTCTGCAGCGGCACGCCTTGTGCGCGGTCCACCATTCCCGGGCATTGGCGATCCTGAGTCGGCGTGCTCAACTATGGGTTACACACCGCTCTCTGGCATGCCATGCCTCATATGCTGCAGGGGTCTCGTGATCCATCTCTCACTATTCACAGGGGTTTAATGTAGGCGACGACGATCTCAGCCATTGCACTCGTTGCTGGCCCCAGAACCACGGTCATCAATTGGTGTAACACGTTCACCCATGATCTTGGCGGCAACAGTGTAGGAGGCACCACTGAGGGCGATATTTGGCATGGGGTGAGTTATTCCGAGACAGTGCCCGGCTACGCCACTCACCACTGTAGCGAGGACAGCTGCAGTGGCAGCAGGAAGAACCTCATTTCCCCCTGTCATCTTCACCACGGCCACATTCGCCATCACGTTGCTGGCGACATGGACTGCCAGAGGTTTTGCTTTGGTCAGTAACTTCTGTGTCTTGGTTTGCAGCAGGTTATCCACCTTCTGAAGCCTCGCCTGGCTCTCGGGCAGTTGCTTCATGATCTGTACCGTTGACGTCATTGTTTAAGCACTGAGTATACAACGCGGTTAAATGTCTGTGTCCCCTGTCGAGAGAGCTAAGAAGATCTTCCCAGTCTGCATCTGCCAGGTATCTGGGTTGGTACTCAGGAATATTCATCTCTCTATTGAGACATCTTAAACATGTACGGGCTCACGCTTTGCGAGAAGTAATATGATGTCTTCCGGAGGGAGTTGAAGGACTACAACAAGAAGACAACAGAGGAGCTGACAGCTGTGAAGCTCTATCTAGGATTTGGCAAGGGACAGATCTGCTTCCTCGAATACCTTATCATGGGCGGGAATATCGTCGAGTAGCTTCTGCGAGTTAAAGGATTCTACAATGATCGGGAGTATCTGTTAGATGTGTTCCAGCAGTTGCAGACCGCCATGGCCTCACTAGACTCAGAGCTGAACAAGGCTCTGCGATACTACAAGCAGGAAAAAGGATGCGCTGCCGAACCCTCCAGCCCTTGGATGTGCATGTTGGTAGCTGGTATAGGGGCTGTAGGGCATGCCAATCTGGTTCAGTGTCTCACCGTGGTCCCCACTGCTACTGTAGAGTCAGGATAGTCTTATAGCTGATTTGCTAGCGGCGGAGAAGGCTGATCCCGTGCACCATGATAGCTAGGCCTGACACCACAGATAGAGCTACCACGGGAAGCGGTGTCGTGTCAACTGGCTGCAATGTCAGGGCGCTTGGAGCTGCCATGTCGACTGGCTGCAGTAGCAGGTTCGGAATGACTGTATGGCTCGCACTACACGTAGGTGCGTTGATGGCAGTGTTGAAGCCGAAGTGGACACCGGGGGAACTCCCCTCAACTAACATGTTGTTATAGCCCCTGACTTGGAGGTCCTCGATGTTCACGATCATGTTGCTTGGAATCAACCGTAGGTGTGGCAAAATATCAAAGTCAAGTTTGCGACGGGCCTTCTGCAACCCCTGCTTGAATTTAGCAATAAGACTACTGGGGTCTGCCACGATGATCATATCCTCAATGAGACAGTTGAACATGGCCTGGACCTCTGCTCCCTGACACCATATATGGAATGCCGCAGCTTGGTCTGTGCTGTAAGGAGGCAGTAGCACAGTGCTTCCAGGGACTGGTTGATCCAAAGGATCCCTGCCGGTGTGAGGCCTGAGGTGGTGTGGGACAAGGTACTTCCACACATCTGGATAGTCCTGCCGCAAGCCAGTGCTGTGCATATTTTGCACCAGCGCTCCACGGTTGAAGTCTGGATCGAACGAGAATGTCGCTGTCTTCTGACGGCCTACTCGTTGTGGGTGGGGGGGGTCGATAGGGGAATCCTGAGTAGTCATGTCTTGGGTCACCGTACATAACTCCTAGACCGCTGTTGTCACCACCATGCCACCGATAGTCTGGGTGATCGCTGAACTCTCTCTGTTGTCTGCTGGCCGCTGAGAAACTATGATTGTTGAACTGTGGGTCGAAGGCATTTGTATCAGGTAGGCTTGCACCCAGCTCATGGATGATTCGTCGCACCGTGAAGTACATATGGAATCTGAGACAGCTAGTACCAGACTAGGAGTGAAGCAGGGTGGAACTTACTCCACATCCTGCCATGCACACCACACGGCAAGGTTCAGCTGCTGATTCCAGTATGAGAAGCTTGGAGCAGCCATTCACGTATGAGCTTTCTTCACATCCTTGATGGTGATGTGGCGGTTGGTTAGCAGTCGTGGGTTGACGGAGAAGCTGGTTTGGGACCGTCCATCCACTGTGATGGAGAACGGTGTTAGTTCTGGTATATCATCCAGTAGACCTCTCAGGCCAGTCAAGTGTGTACTCAGGAGGGGAGGTTAGCTCCGGATGACTGTCGTGAGGTTCAGTGGGAAGGCCATCTATACTGGTGTTCTTAAAGCTACCGTACAGGCAGCAGCGAGCCGACCTCGCCATAACATCTCGTTTTTAACTCCTCCATATCAACCCGCCCGCTGGAGACTTTGAGGTATTGCTGTCGCACTTTAGGTTTCTACGTGCGGTACAGGGCTTGGACCTTCAATATATGGTGGTGCTCTTCATTGGTGACCTGGCCATCCTCGAGAGCTTTGCTGACATACTCGTCGATAGTCCATAGCATACTCTGTGCCAGTGCCCCATACTTAGCATGCTTCTCCAGCCTCCTTGTGATCTGCCGCTGCCCCACCCCCAAGCCCGTGGCCAAGACAGTGGCGGCTAGTGTCACACCAGCCAGTAGGATGACGACGATGGCCCCCACCCCTGTAGCGAGAGTGGCTACACATGTCACCCCAACACTGGCTCCAATCACACCTGCAGCAGTGGTTGTATGCGTGAGGACGTTGTAGGGTGTCTTATATCACCTGCGCGTTCTGCTGTACTTTTCTGCATCATGGCCGAGATTCTGTCTGATGGTATCTATCTGCTGGAGTCGCCAGCCGTGAATGGTACCGTCCTCATCAGCCGCCAGGCAGGGGTATATTTCTGGTTGCTTCTGCCACTCTGATTTTGCCTTAGTATACCTGAAGATTAAACCTGCATCACCTGCAGAATCTGCTCATGAGTCCTAGAAGGGTACATTTTGGAGAGCCTTGCGAATCATGCCAGCTTGCTGTAGTTGAGACAGACGTCTCTTAGACAGAGGTCATCCATCACTATATCGGGTGCCAGTAGCCTTCTGAGACGTGACAGCTGGAACTTCACCTTATGACCAAGATAGTAGGTCCGCCGCTGGATGGCTTTCTTGGTCTTACACTTCTGCACCATCCCCTCTTCCCACTGTATGACATCTGGCTCATCCTCGTCTGTTAAGACACCGGGCTCATCGTCGTATGTGAAGCCATCTGGCTCATCGTCCCACTGACTCTCTGGCTCATTCTCGTCTGCGGTCTCCGCTGCATCGTCCACAGTCTCCGCTACATCTGGCTCATTATCATATGTGAAGACATCGTCCCGCTTACTCTCTGGCTTATCCTCGTCCACAGTCTCCACTACATCGACCGCGGTCTCCGCTACATCTGGTTCATCGTCCCGCTTACTCTCCTCTAAGAGGGCCTGCCAGTTTTGGGAAACTTCCCTGTTCCTTTTCCTCCTTGCAATGCCCGCGTTCTGTTGATACCAACTCTCCCGCTGTAGTCACTCTCCTGCTTGTTGCAGTGCGAGCATCTGTTCGTTTAAGGCCTTTATCTGTGCAGGGGTCATGAAGGGGCAAGCCTGTAGCTGGCTCTTCATCATCTCGGCAAAGGTCAGATATTCCTGGTGTGATATCATGTTGTCATCAGGTCAATGAGTAATAAGAGTGTAAACTCTAAAGGGGCATCCGATATCGCATCCGTGCTGGCATATATTTTAATGGAGGGGCTGTCAAACAGGTGATTTACAGGTGTGAACAGGCTAGGACTGATAGCTTTCCATAGGTTGCTGTTGGCACCTGGGAGATACTTCTACTAGTGAGCTGCTGTGTGCACTGCCCAGAGGTTGATGTAGCACATCGGCGTGTATGTATGTTGTGCCCCGCTGGGGCACCTCGAAACGACCCATTCTACATGGTACTGTACCACCAGTCTCCCCTCTAGAGAGGGTGAGATTACGTTCTCACCATTGGAGAGCAGCAGTCGGACAATTGGCATGGTTATATGTGTTGTTTAAACCCGTCCTATAGCATGCTATGGAACCCATATTTGCTCACTCGACTGGTCTTGCTGACCTGGCAGCTGTGTACGCAGTTGATGCTGCCAGGGTAGAAGAGAGCGATGGCAAGTCATTTGCCCTACAGTATGAAGCAAACTCAAAGGCATTCTCCCTCCACCCCATTGGTGGTGATGGGGTGGAGCTGCTCACAGACCTCAAGGATGTGTTGAAGGAGCGCCTGGGTCGCAACATAGATGGCTACAAGATCGTGTTTCTGTACGATTTCCCGAAGAGGAAGTACATCCTCAAGCCGTTGATTGAGCTCTCGGATACAGAGGTGGCAGACATCAACAACCTAAATAACGACCTCAGTTTTCATCTGGTCAAACCCTATTCGAGCGGTGCCCCACCGGTGGCCCATGATGGCCTGCTATTGACCCTGCCAAAAAACCTACAGTTCATATTTGAGAAGAATGAAGTGTGGTACCGCGCTGGACCTGGGGGTGACTGGCAAACACGGTTGCCCCTATATAAGCCCCCCCCCCCAAGTGATTGACATAGAGGTTACCCCCCTCTCCCCTGTTGTGAAAAATGGATGGGACAGTTCGAATGCTCTACAATCTGGGATCATCCTTCCTCACCTAAATAGGTGATGGTGTCTCCCTAACGAGGGTGGGTCACCGGATCGGGGTTACAGGTGGAAAGCTCCATTCAATGGACCAGAAGAAGCTGTTAACCTCCAGGAGGGCACCCTATGGGTAGATGGTGTGTCACGTGTCTCCAAAGTCAAGGGTGTTGTTAAACTGCTTCAGCGAGTCTGACTCACTAGCCCGCAAACGACTCATATCGTCCTAGAGCTACGTTCTTAGACGGCGTCAGAGTGAAGCAGATAGCCCCTGACCCTGAGCGGATGAAGATCACTATTGATCCGGATGGAAAAGAGCTCGATCTGGCACAGATATTTCTCGAGGGGTTCACTCTGTTCAGTTTACCTCTTCATATATAGCCATGATTCTCATCATACTGCTTGTGCTGGCGTCTACAGCAGTGGCACAGGGCGCTGAGACTGCCATAATATTGGATGCCAAGTGGGCCCACTTCCGGAATGATCCCCAGTACAATCCTTGGCTCGACCCCTTGCGGAGAAATATTTACGTCCGCTTTCACCCACGTGAAAAGATCAAGTCTGTCTGCCGCTTCTATGGGGTGGAGACGGTAGGCCGTGGTTGTCTGCTGGAGACCCCTGCTCAGCACCAGATTCTCTGCATAACATGTGAACATGCCCGAGTCTTCCGTGGTTCACATGCTAATCACTTTTGCCTCCTCCCATGTGAGCGTTGTCAAGGTAGATGGAAGCCCCTCTGGGTGGTCCCATCATGCCGATGCGACTCTGGCAGAGACTACGTGTTTGTCTGAGCCTACACACACACACAGAGGGAGAGAGAGAGAGAGAGAGAGAGAGAGAGAGAGAGAGAGAGAGGGAGGGAGGGAGGGAGGGAGGGAGGGAGGGAGGGAGGGAGAGAGAGAGAGGGAGGCTGGCCCTGTGGTTGATGGCGATCAGTGGTGTATACCACTGTGGCGGCTTGTCTCTAAATGGGCGTTCAGACCCTGGTAGTAGTAGTGTGATACTACCTCCCTGGCAGCCGTTCGTTGATCTGTGGTGGCCCCCGAAACCTATGCCCAGTGATTGAGAGGACGGTGGTATCATTTGCCTAGTAGTAGTGTCGGAATTAAAATGATACAACCTCCCTCAACTGGCCGCCGTTCGGCGATCCCTGGCTCCTACCGCCCTCTCAATCCCTGGGGCCTCCATCTAGAGGCATACCAACCACCTGTCTCAACAACCCTAGGCCTCCATCTAGAGGCATACACCAACCGCATGTCTCACCAACCTATGCCCCAGGGATTGAGAGGGCGGTGGAGGCGACAGCCAGTTGGGGGAGGTGGTATCATTTTAATTCCGACACTACTACTACTGTGGCTTCTTTGATAAGTATCTTTTATAGTGTATTATTTAAACAAATCAGCTCAATATGATTAAAGTAACACGCACACGTGGCATTCACGTGAAAGTCCAATAACCAAATGGACCGAAGCAGCAAACCCATTGTCAAACCCTGTTTGAACCATTTGCGATGTGAAGTGGTCTATGATATGTACAGTCGTAGAGTGCTGGAGTAGTTTGTTGATACTCAGGCGCCTCGCTCGCGCATATGCCCCATGTTCTCTCTTAGATCGTGTTTTCACTAGGGAGTTAATTGTGAATAAGGCCATACTTCATATTGCGTTATTCCTGATTAAGTCTCCCGTGAGGACACGCCTTAGACTAGAGCGTGATAACACTATGGTACAATAAAGGCAATTTCTGTTTTTTATAAAATTGACAGTACCTTCTTAAATTTCCTATGTGTTCATGGAGTTACTCTGAATGGGTCTAGGACTTACTCGTTGCTATTAGAGTATCTCGTTGTGTCCTGAAACTCTTTCTTTCTTCATTTTTATTTTCATTCTATGAGCTTTGCTTTCGGTCGTAGGAAGCTTCTTAACAGATCAAATAGCATATGGAAGACAGCGATCGCTTCTTCCGGTCCTTGTAGTCTCTATGGTAGCGAAAGATTGTAATATTCTAAAACTGGTAAAATGGTCACAATTAGCTTATTGCTGCTCAATCTGGAATTTCTAAATCATGTCTAGCAAATTAACAGACAAGCGCGCTATATTATCTGTTGGATACAATACATTTTGAAGCGATTGGCATAGTGGTGACACGATTCGCTGGAACCAGATTCCATTGTTGTGAGTAATTTGTGTCTAATCTGTATGCCTAAAGACAGTGAAACATTCTCTTTCATTGTGCATGCTATTCTTCCGAATAATGTCATTCAAATGCAAAAAATAATAATGATGTATTTGGCTTTTATTACATGAATGGCCATATGCTGGAGAAACATGTCATAGATGCCAAAATCACCATGATACTATTTACAGTCAAGCTCAGTATTATGATTGTGTCATTTATGTCCAGAATGTACACACATATTCAACATGGCGATTCTGTCAATCGTACATGATGGGTTTCACTTTTATGACAGGAACGGCCATCCATAGTGATCGTCTCTTTATCTCACAGTCAGTTTAGTGTAAGGTGCAGCATTAGAGTGGCCCAACGTAGTGTATAAACATTTATCACGATTAGTATGTGGTTGCTGTAAAGTGCAAATATTGACCTATGGCTGGCGTAAATGCATGCCACTGATGTTTCTTACCTTTCTACTAGCATTTTGCTTGCGGGATGTCACATATTAATGTTTCAGATAGCTTGTTCATGTCAGATAGTTGCATACGAGTTTCTGTGGAGACTGACATTGATTGACATACTGTTAGGAATTGATTGCATGCGTATCTTATTTGCACACATTATGTAAATGTGTATTCATATCGAGTATTAGAGTAGCAACCCTTGAATGAGTGCAACATGTATTTCTCAGTCATCCATAGTGGGATTATTTTTTTAATTAAAATCGTTTGTTGTCCGGGCATATATCAGGCAATATCCCGCTTAGCGAGAAGAGAACAAGTCGGTCATAATGAGGTAATTATAAGTCGGTAATGCACACATTTGAATGAGATACGTACGGTCGAGGTTCTAGCTGAAACTGGAAAATTGTACCTTGCCTAACGTGGCCAAGGCTCGTGCTGGTGATTGTATACCCGTGCACTTTAAATTTGTAGGCGATTATCGTCACATGTATTATTACTCCAGGTCACATGCATCACAGTAATATCTCACCATATTTGGCAATGAAGTTACGGTTCACTGGCGTGCTTAGTAATATTTGTAATACACAAGTTAGCTGGACAAAATGTCGAGAAGCTAGAAAGGGGGTGTTGTGATAGAATCGTGATGTGGCCAGGGGTAGTAGTGAAGCTTATAGAAAATATATTCATGAACTCTGGTTATCGCAATAAGGTTTCAGCGAGAATATTTCCGGTAACCGATGATTGCGGTCCTGTTATCATTGTGTGGAGGTGAATACGTAGCTTCAGTTGCTAGAAACCAGACCATAAATTCACAATGTGTAAGCATGCACGTGCCCACACAGTCACACGCACAATGCGCGCATGCACGTACGCAGGAATGCATACATGCATACACACATACAAATGTAAGCATGCGCACACATACTCGTGCACACATAGTGGAAACAAATTATGTTGAAAATGTGAACATACCATTCAATTATTATATTTGTTTTATTACAGGAGGTCTGTGTGGTGTTTTTAGTGGCGTGATCGTTAATCTTTCAGTAGCGGCAACTGTCTACGACAACGGTTTAAGCGACTTTGTCCTTAATACGAGCCAGGACTGGAGCGTTCTCGCCGGATGTTGTGCCAGTTTCTCAGTCAGCATTCTCCTAACTATCCTCGTTTCTCTCTGTACACATAATGTTAAAACAGAGGCTGACGTACAGAGAGAATGGGCGAAGACAATGTCTATCGACAATCCCTTGAATCCATGGGCATTGAAATATCTAGACGATTTTGAAACAGGAATCAGTGACCGGCCCCCGACCCACGAAGAATTGGCAGAGAAGTTTAAGATGGCGAAGTATATTGCATATGGGGGAAGCTTTGCTGCCATGATAATACTGCTGGTTGTTATACCTGTAGCCATGGTAACTCGGGATGTTCTAGACAAATATGAGTTTAAAAGTTGGATGCACTTTTGCCATATATCGACATGCATTGCGGGATGCTTTGTAGTGTTTGTACCGCCAATTCAAGAGATTTACACTATAGTAAAACAACTTAAGGAGAATAAGAAAACAGTGGAATACTCAAATGAAGCCAACTTCTCACGAGATATGTCCGATACCCGTATGTAAGCAGGATCTAATCAGATAAGATGACATGGCAACTAATAGCATATATGGGTTACGTTTGTGTAAAATTAATTGTTTTGTGACAAATCTCCCTCAATTAAACTTTAACTAATACTGGACAGAGGTTTGGATTGAAACTTGGATTTACACCATACCATCGCCGACAGCCGCCAACAGTCTTCAGCTAAATTTGTAAAAAGAATATTCAACAGTTTCCGTCTATAAATTCTTTGAAATTGAGACACTGGACTTGTGAGTGTTAAAATTCCCGCCATAATGCAAGCGACTCGATCCCTGAATGTAATATATATGTTTGATCTCGCCACAAATGTTCCGATATTATGTCAATGACAATCTCTGGGTGCGTGCGCGCGTACGTCCAGCGTGATAAATAACGTCCTTCTGAAGAAATTGTCACAAATTCGTTTCGGAATCCCGAAGAGTGTTTAGCTTGAAGTCTGTAATTATTATTACTAGACCAGCATGTCTAGGACAAATTGGAGATTTAGATCTATGACAATGTTTATATGTTTTCCCAGAATAGTTGGACCTTCAGAAACTGTCGGATAAAGGCTATACGACTATAATATAAAATATGTATTATTATCGCAAAGTTTTATTTTACCTGTTTGTCTGTTTTCAAAGGAAATGTACTGTTTTCTATTTTGGATTTGTCATGTCTTCGTGCGTGACGGTGTCTGGAATATAAGAATATCGAGAATATCGAGTTTGCGAATGACACATCGAAACAGGGTTTGATTGTTTAATATTTATTTAATTGTACAGTCACAGGATATTTGAAATACGAGTTAAGCGAGAGAACGATGTTGCAAACGGGCGTGTATGCAATTCAACGGATGCGGGGTTCAACAGGCCAGTAGACTATTATCCAGAATCCTCTCTGAAGACGAGTCGGGTGAATTGATCAGAAATGTTAAAACATAATGTAGCCAGTCAACAAGCGGTTGCAGCGTATTTTATTTTATGACAGAAGATTTGGGAGCCATGGCCATGGTATAATATCATGCAGTTCTTACGCCAAGTCATAAGGCCTTTAATAATCGCGTTTTATATTTGTGTCTACCATTCCATTTATGCAGAGGGACAATGGAAATCGTATTCTTTTGCATATGCTATGCTCTTTTTGCCGCACGGGAGGAGGTGCTGTTTTCGCAAATGACGTGACATTTTTTGGGGCCTAGAAGCAATTTGGAACATGATTTAAAAAATAATTTGGATGTATTTTTCAGCAATAATTCTCAGATTTTGATCAATGAATTTAAGATTGATCTTTCCATAATAACTAACTCCTGCCAATACCATGACACGAAATTGCCACACTTAAGAAGCGTCAAATGGACCTTAACAAGTGTTGCTATGCGCATCCCATCTCTAGCTAAGCTCCACCCATTCTTCGCTGTTTTGGCATAGATAAATCCATGAGCGTCCGGGCTATCAATTTTCAGAAAACTATAACGGTAAGCTGTTGAATATTTTGAAACTAATTTGACTGGGTGCTGTTTCTGCGGGCAAACGCACCAAAGTCAAATTAGTTTCACATTAGTCAACAGCATGTTTATTAAGTCGCAAAGACATACACTTCGTACAACAACGCTTAGTCCAAGATACAACATAACATACTCACACACTTCCATGTCTTCCACCTAGATAACACATAACATACACACCTTCTTCCATAGCCTCCGCATAGATAAAACATAACAGACTCACATTGGTCCATGGCCTAAACCTAGATAAAACATAAGAGACCCACCAAAGACATAACCTCTTCTGGGGTGACATTTATCTTTTCCACTTGTCCACACACAGCTTCAGATACAGATCATTATCCACATTTTCCACAAAACGTGCGTATTAACTTTTTATATAAAGGTATATTCTGATTTGTGGCAGTTTCCTGGCTGTACATTGTTATATATCAATTAAAATGTATAACTCGATTGCAATGCTTTTGTTCTCGATTAGAATTTAGTGAAGTCACAATAATAGTCTACTTGCCGTTTCAATGTGTTCTACATGTGAGCCTAGAGATGGGATTCACAATTCAATATTATTTATTTGCTTCTTGGATAACAATTTACATAGTTTCAATACAGGTTGTCCGCCGATGGCATTGCCTATAGTGGTGGTGGACACCTGACATAAAACATATGTTTAATGTTTAATGTTATATACACACATGAATGTGAGATTTACTTGTGAATAATGTTTAATGTTAAATACAATACAGGTTGTCCGCCGAAGGCATTGCCTATAGTGGTGGTGGACACCTAACATAAAACATATGTTTAATGTTTAATGTTATATACACACATGAATGTGAGATTTACTTGTGAATGGACAGTACTGAGTCAAGGCGACATAGAAAAAAGAAAGTTAGTTGTTGCATTTGATGCATCGACATAATTTATTATCGGTTTCAAGATGAGTGTAGTCAGAGATTTTGAGATTAGAGCATTTCAAGTGAATCCCGGTATTACATATATCGCATAATAGTGCTCTGTGGTTCTTTTTACTGCTTGTTTCCTACACGTTGAGCAAGGGGACTTTGCACGCATTGGGGTTTGAGAGGGGACGAGTGGAGAAGAAGAGAGATGAAAATGTCAACCAGGTCTGGATAGTCAATAGACTATAGAGTGGCTTCCTCATCTTGGGCCTGTAATCTTGTTGATATATGATGGCAGCGATGTTGGAAATATGGTATTAATGCTCATTCCAACCGTAAGCTAACATACGTAAATAGTAAGTGGAGCATAGCTAGAGTTACGTGGTGGTGATGAATTGTCTCGGATTAAAAGCATTCTTTCAGGCCAGCTGTTGAATATCTCGAGACTAATCTGACTGAAAGTATTTGCTACCGTAGGCAGCAACCGCCTCCAGGCAATCCAGTTTTCAGAATATTCACCAGCCTCCCTGTACAGTTACATTGAAATTGGGATTATGTAAATTCAAAATATATAAATAGAATTCAACACGCGTAAATTGTAGGTGGAGCTTAGCGGTGGTTACCTGGTCGATATGAATTGTCTCAGAATAATGCACTCATATAACGGCCAGCTGTCACATAACAGCTTCCAGGAAATCCGGTTTTCAAAATATTCACCAGCCATCCCATATAGTTGTGTGTGTGTGTGTGTGTGTGTGTGGGTGCGTGCGTGCGTGCGTGCGTGCGTGCGTGCGTGCGTGCGTGCGTGCGTGCGTGCGTACGTGCGGGCGGGCGGGCGGCCGGGCGGCCGGGCGGGCGGGCGGGCGGGCGGGTGTGTGTGTGTGTGTGTGTGTGTGTGTGTGTGTGTGTGTGTGTGTGTGTGTGTGTGTGTGTGTGTAAGGTATGGAGGTGTTAGTATCTACAGAGTAGCTATGCAAAGCTATCGCATATCATTTACATAATACAGTGCATAAAATAATCAACGAAAACAAAGATAATCTTGGACAGCTCTGTAAAGATAGACATGAAACGGAAAGGCGCATTGTCCACTCAATCTTGGAGCTCGTCAGCATGCAGCAGAGTTATGCTTTGACACATGAGAAAGATTAGTTATCACAGAGAAAGGCACTTACATACCATGCAAGTCTTACACTTAATATTGCCCTGACTTTATCGGAAGGGAATATTCTGTTGAGTAGTGAAGAGTGATGCCGGATGAGTTTGAAAATAGCGTGATTGGAAAGCACTGCTTCCATTAGGCAGCATTAATTTCCAGGCAACCTAATCCCAAATGTCATGCAAGATGTGAAGTATTTGAATATGCAAAGCAGCATGAATTAACATGTTAACATGGTAAATGCATGCATTTTGGCTATACAGAACAAGCAATGCAGTAGGATTGGTAAATAAGTGAACCAGCAGGGATTGAGAATTGCGATGGTGTGTAAATAAAAGCAGTACGCTTATGAATAACCTGCTACAATGTCAAAGCAGTATAGATTAAATTTTGAATGATATGCCTTTGCGTCTTTGACTATACAGAATTATAAGGGCAGTTGAGGAGCAATGGTGCATAGGCACCGTAGTCAAATTAACTTCAAAACACCCAGAGAATAAGTCTTTTATATCGTAACGAATAACATTCTTAGAGATTTGTCACTGAAAGGGTTAAGTTGTTGACAGTAAAATAGCAGAAGGAACAGAATCAACTGATATGTATGTAGGGGTAAATAAAATTCTATTGAATGTACACTTAATCAATTGGTGAAGACATAATGAAAGGCAAGCAGAACATCAAATTATTATGCATTATGATAGATAAGTAGTAACATTGCAACATGTTATGATTAGTATTTATGTAACCATTACTTATATTATTTGAACATCTCGAAACTTATTTTTACTAAAGGCAGTTGCAGCAACAGCTTCCAGGAAACCCAACTTTCAAAATATTTGCCTTGATATTGTGATTCTGGGAATTCCGGATTCATAATATATCAATCGATTACAACATACGTAACTTGTTGGTGAAGCTGGTGGTGATGGATTGTCTCAGATTAAAACACTCATACCGGCTAGCTGTTGATTATCTTGAGACTGAAATGACTGAAAGAAGTTACTGCCTTATGCAGCAATAGCTTCCAAGCAATCCAGTTTTCACAATATTCTCCAGCCTACCGGCATAAGTACCTTGAATTTTTAAAATAGTCATCAGGCAGCCTGTATCGTTTCCATTGAAATTAAGTTTCTGGAAATTCTGTATTCAAGTATATAAATCGATTTCAGCCCACATAACTACTGGATTGAGCTGGGCTAGGGTGGTTATCCGGTGATGATGGAGTGTTTACATAGCAAAAAATTGGCTAAAATAGTTATGATTTGACTAAGAGTAAAGATAGACAGCAACAACTCCCTGTCAATTTAGTCACAGGCAGCTGTTGAACATCTCAAAACCTATTTTGACTGACAGCATTTGCTACCTTAGGTAGCAAAAATTTTCAAGCAATCCAGCTTTCAAAATATTCACCAGCCTACTTTATAGTTACTTTGGGATTGTGATTTAAAAAATTACGGATTCATATATTAATTGATTTCAACACACTAGATAGTAGGTGGAGCTTGGCTACTGGACTGGCGACTGCTATTATGATTTTTATTGGAAATGCCATGTATATGATATAAGGACTCAGAAACTGCATGCATATGTTTAGCATTTGGTATACTTAACCAAATTAGCAGTCATTTCTAGTTTAAGGCTGAACCAGTCTGCCTATACAGTCGACTAGGCAGCTGGTGAATATAGAAATGTTGGGCACTATAAGGTGTACTATTTGAAATGCAAAGTATATGTTCGAAGGACTCAGAAACTGCATGATTCTAATCGGCATATTTGTAGCATTTTGCACACTCGACATAACTAGCAAATTGATTAGGTCAAATAACTAGGCCACTACTATCCGCCTTATTAAGTTTTCAAGCAATCCAGCTTTCAAAATATTCACCAGCCTACTTTATAGTTACTTTCGGATTGTGATTTAAAAAATTACGGATTCATATATTAATTGATTTCAACACACTAGATAGTAGGTGGAGCTTGGCTACTGGACTGTCGACTGCTATTATGATTTATATTGGAAATGCCATGTATATGGTATAAGGACTCAGAAACTGCATGCATATGTTTAACATTTGGTATACTTAACCAAATTAGCAGTCATTTCTAGTTTAATGCTGAACCAGTCTGCCTATACAGTCGACTAGGCAGCTGGTGAATATAGAAATGTTGGGTACTATAAGGTGTACTATTTGAAATGCAAAGTATATGTTCCTGTGACTCAGAAACTGCATGATTCTAATCGGCATATTTGTAGCATTTTGCACACTCGACATAACTAGCAAATTGATTAGGTCAAATAACTAGGCCAATACTATCCGCCTTATTAAGTTGAGGATTTAACCTCCGTAAATAAAGATTATTGTTATTATTATTATTATTATTATTATTATTATTATTAAGCCATCCAGAGCCTTAGTATTGGTGTGAATACTGCTGTGCTTATCAAGATATATATCTAATATAGTTGCAGAATCCACATACCCAAACGCATTAAATCCAATATGGCCGCCGTACATTAGGTAGTATATCGCAAACACGGCATAACTCAGCACCCTTTGGAGATATATTTTGATGTCTAGATCTGTGTTTAGACGTCAAGCAGCCAAGCAAACATAGTTCTCGGCTCATACTATCCATTCAACCAGTGTAATCTAATACGGCCGCAGGTAATACTGAGGGGCTGGTTGGGGGTGGGGTGTTGTGGTGGCGGGTCGGGGGGGGGGGGGGCCTGGGGTGTCGAAAATCACCATAACTTAGCAACCGCTAAAGAAAAAAACATGGTGTTGATATCTACACCCATTTTTTCCATGAAGGACATGTACAGCTGTGATGGAGAATCTTCTCTGAACCTGCCAAACTCAAATAGGAAGGTGAAAAGAGACAGGATTTGGACAGAGAAGACCGGCAAATGATCCTGGATGGTCTCTGCATGGCATCACTGTAGAATATCATGAATGGATACGGGCCACTGCAGGAGACGCCAACGTAAATACCATACGCTTGAGATCGGATAAAAGACACAGATAAGTTTCCATGCGTTATTCATTCCCTGATAGCTTGGTTTTCCTAATCCGTTCAAAATGATAGTGAATACCGAGCAGGGACTGACGTGCTGTGTGAAGGTGAAAAACAAAAGTGTCTATGATCTGGAAGCCATGCTTGCGAGTCTTCCGATTGTCGGACAGAAGAGAAACCGCGAGTTGTATGATTTCGTCCAGCATGCGCTGAAACCTTTTCATGTATATATCATCTACGAGCATTGCGGCATCAGAAAGGACACCTTGGTGATGCCCGCTGTCTCATGATCGTCATAAAGTACCACCATTCTGCCGACACTATGCTCGTGTACGCATTTCAGCTGTTTTGCAACATTGTCTTGTTACCCTCTGGTACAGTGGAGTGGGAGATGTTATTAAAGGAATGAAATCTAGTCTCGCCAAATACAGAAGAGAATCGACGTATGCTATCTTTGATTGGCACAATGGTATCAGCTTAAACTATCGTTAGACCAGCAATCTCCAGAGAGCATCTCGCCAAATGATACGTCGGAAGATTATGGGCAAGGCTGACTGTCCTGCTTTCTAATCATTGACAGCGGATAAGAAGTTGATGGAAATAACTACGTGATGATGATGATTCTCTCTAAGAGAATCACCGCACTAGAAACATGCATGGACGTGTTAGAGGAATCCAAGCTGTCAATAGACATTTAACATCATAATCAATTACGCAACATATTGGCTGACGTTGCATTTTATACTTAAAGGTACTGTGTCACAGCAAGTAGTCTTAACTAATAGCAAACTTACGATATTCCAGGCGTATTTATCGTAATTCTATACTATGTAATGGAATATGAATTGATTGTTCGTGTTGAGCGCCCAATCATTGAAATTGAATTGTGCATATAAACTATGCAAAATGGATGAGTTTTATTAAATTATAATATTATAATATGTATGTTGTGCCTCGTGAAATGCTCGAACCGCCATTCAATAAGAAGGTCTTCCCCAATCGCAAACAATTCTGGGCAATGTCAAAGCACATACACGAATCACTCGATACTGACAGCGACGAGTTTGCGATTACTACATTGCTACACTACATATTTTCCTTTCGCGTGTTTTAGCATGTTCTTATGTATCAACCTCCTGGTGACAGCTTGGTATTTTACCATATCACAATATTTATGTGGTTGAATAGGAAAATTCAGCAATAATTCCGCGATTGGAAGCGGAAAACAATCCCGTCAAGAGTGTTCGCCCAAGTGGCAATTCGCCACATCGAGTCCCTCTTATGGTACAATTATAATACGCTTATTTTTAAGTCCAGGTAATTTCACAGATTACGTGAGATTGTACACACCTACGCCATTTTCATATCACTCTTCTATGCTTGGGCATATGAGAATCTAGGATACAGGTCTTCTGTTCACGTTTTACGTGTATGAAACACGCGTCTTACAGCTTCATTCGTTGCAAAGGCAGTCAGCCACACAGTCAGTTGGTCGGCCGGTCAGTTGGATGAACAGTCTGTGGGTGGCTGGGAGGTTAGATCTCTTAAGCTGTCAGTCAGTTCGTCACTCATAAAGGTGTAGCCTCCGGATGTGTGCGCTGGTCCGCCGGATACTCTCGCTCCATGTCACCACAAGTACACAGTATTGTTGGGGTGAGGCTGCTGGTTAGCTGCAGAACTCGGGGTTGCGGATCCGGTGTTGTGCGTCTCCGGATTGTACAAAGACTGACGTCGTGAGCCGGTGGAATGTTCACGTTCCAGTGGGGCTGTGCAAACATCGTCGCGGAAGTTAAACCTGTTTGTGTCACTAGTGTGGTAGACCATTTGCTCCATTTAGAGCCTAGCCATAATTAAATACATAATTACTTATAACGTAACAGACAAACGATAGTATTCGTGTGCTGTTACAAGAGAGAAGTCAAGTCCATAGGGTCAAGTTGATGAATCGTTAACATGGTCGTCGCCAGAGGTATCTCCCCGATCTCTGATCGATTTAGTCAGTGAGGTATCCCCGCAAAGTAGGATCCTAACGCGGCTACTTAGCAATTTTAATATAAACTAAATTAACCCCTAACACAAACATTATTTGTTGCGAGAGGAAAGTGCCTCGTGCAGGCCTCTATCACAGGAAAATGCCTACAACGCTGAAGTGGAGAGAGATGGCAAAAAGGGCCATTCTCCTGTTCAAACTATGCTATGAGTCAACCTAGTGAAATTATAAGCTATTGTGATGCGCGCTGTATTATGTGAAGATGAGGTGAATGATTTCGGAAGAATTCAACACCGTCACCTTATGCAACTCAAGAGATACTGAATTAGTGATCGCTGCTTTATTTATGCGGTCCTTCCGCTAGATCCTATACTAATATTTAGTTTTTGGGTCCAGATCACGATTAAGCCGCAAATGGCTGTGGATTCCAACTATCTTTAACATATAAGCCTAACAGGCGAGAATGATCAGTGTCAATATTGTCACCCGCATGGAGCATCCCCCTCAGTTAGACAGCGTGCGGATATGACATGAGGTGGTAGCTCCAGAATCATATGACGATCCTGTTACCACCCCATCATGACCACATATAACATCACATGGAGAAGTCACATCACATAAGCATTGAAAAGCACACATAAGTTTATGGTGGGGACAAAGAGACAGCTACCCAACCATAGTGACCTTCCGGTGGTGTCGTGGTGGGTTCTAATACCACACCATGTCACTTGTAGAGTTAGATGGAGAACTGTGTCCTGTCCGTCACCCAGCGTGTCGGGTGCGGATCATATGAGGTCCGCACCCGGGGACTAACATTTTATCTGTCTTTAGGGTTATGTGTAATCGCCCAGAGATGCACTCCAGGCTAGTAATTATAATATTTTCGCAGTGCTTCCCACTTTGGCGTTGTAATCTAAACTAGCTAGTATCCAAAGATACAGGGGGAGTGTGTGCGGTCATCGCCACTTTGATTCTAACTGCTCTGAAACCCGAATAGTTTCAAAGTCAGCTCTAATCTAACGTGGTGGAGGGAAGTCCAAACAATTAGTAAGCCCGGAGGCCGGAGGAGCATAGACAGAGAAAATTACTCTTATATTCGTAAGAATAGGAGGCCTTATGGTATATTTATACAACCTAGCCGGTGTGCGGTGTTACATACTCTCGGAAAAGAGACTTACACAAAATGTCTCCTACAGAGTAATCGTCCCCTACTACTTATAAACCTATCCTATCGAGCTAAAATAATCCAGGTTTAGTCGACCGCATGTCAGGTTCGCGTAGTACGAACATGAACAGCGAGCTCAGTGAAAAATGTATGTTGTTGGCAAACAAGTTGTTGATGTATTGTGTAGGCTAGCGAACTGCAGTTCTAATGTTTTTTGAATAAAATAAGCAAAACATATAACTAGAAAGGCTACTGCCATGTAACTAACTATCACAGTACAGTAAAACTCTGAGGTCACATGACCTTGATGTGCCTGTTAGTTATCGGCACTAAAATAAGAATAATATATAAAGCTAAAAAGGTATAAACTATAAAAATGCGGTCTCAAACGACCGTGCGGTACCCGTTAGTCAACATTGCCTGATACAGAAATTAATACATTAATACAATAATGGAGTATCTATTAGTCATCGGTACAGAACAAGTTCTAGAGTCACTGTAGTTGAAGCGTCACATGTTCGGAACGCGAGATGGGACGATGCGGATGTTAGCTGCTAGGAAAATCTAAAGGCAAACTTTTTGATATGGCTCACTCTCAGGAACGGCGAAGAGGAACTGCTGCGGATGAGTGAGTCACGTTTATACACAGTAAGTAATTTAAACGGTGTTTAGAAGGTTCCATACTGGTGAGGAAGTTTGTAGCTGCCCTGTATTTATGAAAGGCTACAGTTGAAAGTTATAAGATGTGGAAGCATCCTGGCCGATCACAAGACGAGATGCACCGCATAGCTCATGCGGCACATCAGGCAATATCTCCGGACTGCGGTCGAAATGTCTAAGACTGTGCTCGACACATGTGCGGATTTGAAACTACCACTCATCGACGTGGTGTGGTAGATCTTGCGAGTTATCCATTGAGATCATCACTCGCCATACATACTTCAACGAGCATATCATCAGGGCCAACAGGCCCATCCGCAAGAAGGTCCCTCCGCCGTGTTGGTAGTGGGAGTTGCGTTCACTTAAATTTAGTTATTGCCCCCGGGCGATATCTTCCCGGGAGCGTACACGAACTTGGGATGCGGATGTGGTGGCTAGTACTCTAGAGACGAGTGCTCAAAACCGAGAGGTATAATAGTAGGCTATAATGAGCCTGACTTTACAGTAAGCAGTTACCTGCGACTCACTTATCTCAGTCCAGGCACCTCACAACCACCTTCTCTCTATCCTGACTGCTCTCGATTCTGATTTTCCAGCTCCTTTTACACAGGTGGAGTGCCACAACCAATCAGCGCGCGAGTTTCAGAGGCCGGGAAAGTGATCACGTGATACGCTATCCTCCCCATTCACTAATTACATACACTCGAGAACAATAGTAACTATTTTGAGCTGAATTTGAGGGGATAAACATTAATAACTCGGCCATTTCTGGATCGGTTTTAAAATGGTAAAAAGATTTGGAATCCACGCTTCATTCTGGTAATGATCGATACCAAGAACGCCGAGAAGAGTACAGTTTAAAGGAATTACATTACCAACCTGGTACACGATATGATGCCCTTCTCTCCAACGCTAAGGCGCGTCGGCAGGCGATCTCTGACGCCCACACATGCGCACTAGGCGATCTCACAGACTTTGTCATTTTAGAACCTCGCTCTATGGCTTTATACATGCATACAGGACGTGCTTGGAACGTATCCGGTCCGATCGTCCTGCACTAAGCCAGGCTGGGACAGTTCGTACCTGACTGGTCGATCGATGCTACAAAGTTATCTAACCTGTCACTCATGCAATTTGTCACTCATGCAGTTATCCGATCTGTCACCATGCAGTCCATCAGTCATCCGATCTGTCGCGCATACGCTCAGTCAGTCTGTCTAACAGTTTGTTTGTCAGTCCGTGGGTGAGTGGTTTTGCCTAGCAGCATGCCCGTCAGTCCGTTACACATGTAGTCCATCGATCTGTCACGCATGCGTTCGCTCGGTAAGTCTGTCGTTTATGCAGTCGGTCGGTCGGTCGGTGGGTGGGAGGGTAGTTTGGTCTTTCAGCCTGTCCGTAAGTCCGTCATTTATGCAGTCATCTGATCCATCACCCATGCCATCATCCAATCTGTCACTTACGCAGCACCTCATTCTGTCACTCGTATTTCCATCCTATCTGCCACTCATGCAGTCATCCGATCTGTCACTCATGCAGTTCATCAGTCTCTCACGCATGTAGTAATCCGATCAGTACTCATGCAGTCATCCGATCTGTCACTCATGCACTATTCCGATATGTCACTCAAGCAGTCATCCGATCTGTCACTCATGCGGTCGGTGGTCTTTTGGTCAGTCGATCGCTGGGTGCCTTGATGTCCCGAGAGCAACAACATTCCGCAACATCATCATCAAAAAGGAACATTGGAACACTATAATTTAAAGAACAGCCACAAAATGTGTAGGGGACAATCGAAATTGGTGGGTTAATTTTATGTGCACCTTAGGTTAGCCAGAATTGCGGTACAGGCGCATACTTCTTTATTAACGGCAGTGTACAAGTAGTTTGCAATACAGACCCTTTCATGATCAAGAGACAAAAACAACCCAAATTGACTAGCTTCATTAATGAACAAACTACCAAATTGGACCTCTAAAAATAATGCCGGTGTTTTGTTTTTGCAACATAATTCAGCAACGGAATGATCATAGGTACATAATTAAATACTATCATTGACTATATAAATTCCAATCTACGGGGCAATTTGGACAAAATCATACCATCGGCTTTGAGTTCTCTCACTAATACGGATTGTCCAAGCGTGAAAGGAATATCAGCCTCTGCTCTTAGACTACAACCCGGCCAAATTGGGCATGGCACTGAATAGACATAGAACATGGGCAATTATTTAAAACTTAATTTAGGCTACACCTCTTGCACGGGGCGTGACCTAGCTCTCAAACAATGAAAAGTTGGCGATATCGCCCTATCTATAAAACTAATAAAGCTAAACCTGGTTTAATCATCCTTATTGAATTCCGGCCATTGCGACTGAATTGATAGCAACAATTTAGCAACTCATTCCAGCAACATAATTGTCCAAACAAACTCCATAATGGCTATTTTACTTTGACGCAAAATAGAGTGGCTTCATTACATGTGACAAAATAGCATTACATACGGGGGTGGGTGGTGAGTGAATGGGCGGCGAAGCAACAACTCGTTATATACGCTGAGAGAAATGTAAACAAACTCGGACAATCATCATATTAAATATTTCAGTTCCCTACAGATAAATACTCATGACTGAAAGTTACTGCTACCCAAATAGCAACAGGTTTCAACAAACAATACGATAATTGTCAAGCAGGCTACAAGATTTCTCACAAAAATCCAGTCTTGTTTCACTACATACAAGCAGTTGTGGCATAATTTCACTAGTTTCTTCAGCCCTGCTAGAAGGAAACGGGTTAATTTTGCATTTGGACGTTTATTGATATCACTTCTCCGACTATCTATTTAACCCTGCTCAATGCTCAATTCATCACCAGTTCCTGGAAAAATGCCCTAGCTGGTTACTTAAAAACAATTTGACTGAACGTAATTGTTTCCTTAGGTAGCAACAACATTCAGTCAACGTTCCTTCAAAACATTAAGTTGGTTCTCCAGCACAACTATCTTCAGAAATAAAAGCGCTTTTAAATCGATCATTGGATAAATAATTGTGTTGAGATCAGTGAGAAACTGAAATGCTAGCCTTTTCTATGCAGGGTAATTATCACCCCACCCGCTGATGGGACCAGTTAGCGAGCGTTTTTGTTTATTTATTACAGTCATAAAAACATAGAGGTATTCATTGCCAGCAATGCCCTCCGATTTCTAGCTATGCTAGACAGGGTTATAATGTCCATCAATTGTACAAATTGTAAGCCCTATGTCCTTATCATTTAACCCTTTAATGACTAAATCTTGTCAAAAAAACTAAACATTTTCTTGTTGAATGTCTTATTGCAGGCCCAAAAAATTGTATTTTGAAATTTTGCCACTGGACTGACTGGCTCGCTTACCGAGCCAGTCATTCCAGTGGTAAATTTTCAGAAAAAGTTTTCACTTGGCCTACTAATCGACACTCCTCAAGACCCCTGCAGAGGCCAGTGTGACTGGCTTCATCATAAGAGGGTTAAGGCCCTATGTTTTTAATATTATGTTGAATATTTTGAAACTATTTCACCAGGCGTTGTTGCAGCAGCAACATACAGTCAAATTAGTTTCAAAATTTTTTTGAAAGTTTAAAGGTCTCTGTGAAATGGTCTAGGACGAGTTGCGTTACAATCGATTGGTGCCCACTTTTGTCCCCGCCCCCTACCCTAAGTTGGACCCAAGATAAAAATAATTCCTTGTATTGTAGTCTATTTATCATTGGCTTGACAACGATATGTGACATGACCACCTTTGCATAAATTAAATTTTTTACCCACAGTCCCCACCCCCTTGGCGTCATGACAAAATTTCAAAAGTGCCATGCACATCCATGGACATATGTGTAATCATACCAGAAGTTTCAAGTTTCTGCGTGAAATGGGCTAGGAGGAGTTGCGATGGTAGCTCTTTTAAATAGACTGTTAAGATTGCCTTTCTGTTGCAATTTTTTAATTTGTTCAAGAAACTCATGGAAAATATTTATTTCTAGACCATGAGAAGACTATTTTGAAAATTTACCACTGGAGTGACTGGCTCGGTTATCGAGCTAATAATTCCAGTTGTAAATTTTCATAAATAGTCTTCTCTTAGTTTGCAAATGGACATTTCGCAAGACCATTTCAGATGCGCTGAAGAAGGGGTAAAGGGTGAAATCTAAAGTTGTCACCAACTGATTTAGCTAATTGAGACAGGAACTACTTTTACTGTCACGCTTCTAGTATTGAAACACACCACGCATTTGTCAACTCAAGAAAACTGAATGGATAAGATTCTGAAACTGGTTGTGCGGTCTTGGGTAGGGATATATGACGGCTGTGGCCACAGTTTCCGGTAACATTTCTTTCAATACATTCATCAACTTAAGCAATACTACCAGTATTATCAGGAAAATAAGATTTTAGCACTTTAGGGTTCAAAGTGTTAAAAGCTAAATCACTAATCCGCTCTATTAAGAGAAGAGTATAATAGCGCATTTAAGCGTGCAAGATCACTCAAGCATGTTTTTAATGGGCACTGTATGGTCCATCAAAAAGTGGTTGTTAAAGACAGATAGTCAGTTAATACAACTTATTCGCTATACTATGCAGAGGTTTTGGACCAAAAGATGGTGGTTGCTTACGGCTTCTCGTCATACCACCACCCCTTTTAAAGAATAACCATCTTTTGGCGCCAGAGCACGTGTTCGTCTTTGGGTAATAAATATCTTTCTGACTACAAGCCTGAATTTCCATCTGATGGAGCTTTATCATGAAAGCTATATAAAATCATTATTACTAGATTGATCTTTTTCCGCTGATGCCTAAATATTTAAGATATTATTGTGTGCTCTGACATCTATGTTGTTGAATTTTTTGTAATGTGTTTGACTGAAAGTTGTTCCTCCCGCAGCAATGACCTTCAGCCAAATTATTTTTAAAGAAACAACTCAGTCTACCAAACCATGTTGCTAAATAAACTTGGACATTCGGCTACAAGGAACAGGAGTGTGAAATCTAAAGTTGTCACCATAAGTCTGCTCGACAGCGGAAACTGTAACAGATCTAACCTGTCTATTAAGGAACACCTCTGAAATTAGACCTTTGCTATATCTGATGTAGTAATTTCGGAAGTTCATATCTCGGCCGTTTATGGACAGATTATCTTCTAGTTTTCAAACACTCGTTCATCTATGCCCACGCTGATATGACAAAGGTCATAGCATTCCGGGATCCATGGCTCAAAAGAAGCCGATAGAAGAGGAATAGTAATAATAATAATAATGATAAAAGAGAATATTCAGAACAATTTTTAGAAGGATTCCAAGTAAAAGTTAGCATTCTGCAGTATAAAGGTTAATACCAATCTATTATTTTACTAGTTGAAGGGTTAATAGGCAGGAACAACTTTCAGTCAAATTGTTTTGAAAAATAGTCAGCATGTATCCTTAGCATCTACAATAAGTGCAAGTTTTATATTGGCATTACTAAGTTCATGGGCTAATCAGCCAGGTTGTCAATTGGTATTAAATGGCAATTAAATCCCTATTATATTAATATGTTTACCTAGAGCACTTACAGTAGCAAATGCCATTTGTTACCCCCATGGTAACCAGATATAAAATGACAATAAAATGTCACATTAATCATTTTTATTAGAGCCTCTAGCAAACTGTCTTCTACTACATAATAAAGAGGAAAATTAAAATCTAAATATTTCTGCACTTTACAACTAGATCTCATTCATTTTCACACACACTCTGCAGACGGTCAACTAGCATATGTATAGCAATTTTTCCCATCAAAATCCATCAAATAAAAAAGTTCAAAATGGCCGCGAACTTGATTGGTCCACGGTGCCGAGACTGTTTGAGCAATCAAGTTTTTGCGAACAAATTTCACTTGCCGCCATTGACTTATTAAATTCCCCAAATTTTAGCCAGATCGCTTCAGAAGTTCCAGAGGAGAAGATTATTTTGTCATTTATGACGTCATCAAGATGGCCGCCAAATCCCTGAGTGCATCATGTTCTCTTTGATTAATTTCGATCCTAGTTGGCATCTAGACCATAGCTGCCGAGTCTTGTATTGATTGACCTGCTGGTTTCGGAGTTTTGGTTCAATCTACTTGCTGGAAATGGCTGGCGGCGGAATAATAATAATAATAATAATAATAACTAGATCTGTTCCATGAACAGATATACGGCTTCCAAGAATACCTGCACTAGAACTAGACATTCTTTTCTTGTACTTCATGTACAATCTAGTTATCTGGTGAAACTCTTATTTTCTAGAACTTCTTTAGATAATATTTCTTGTCTTTCTGATCAATCGCCTAGGTGGTTTTGGAGAAGATCTATATACACAAAACTGGTCACAAAATCAGCTAGATGATTGGTCATTCAGCAGTAAACAGGTTAATCAGGGATTTCTTTGGACACTAAATCTGGTAACATGGAACCAGTTTGACTGTTCTATACCTGGTGCTTCGGGAGAAGTAACTAGCAGGACAAGAGGTATTAGAAGATAGCAATATCTCGCATTTTTAAGTTACCTGAGGAACCGGCTGCTGCAGGACCCGGTCTGCGCAGGACTAACTATTCTGTGAAGAAACAATATCCAAGCCATGTACATATATAGAATTAGATTGCCCATTTGACTCCTGCTCACTGCCCGCAGATTGACTCAAGAACAAAATAATGTGTTGTACTGTAGTCTACTAACTACAAGCTTCAAAATGATATGTGACATGACCACATTTGATCAAATTTATTTTCTGCCCATCATTTCCCCCACCCCTTCGGCTGATATCAAAATTCCAATGTGTCATGCACATCTCTGGCCATATGTTGAATCATAGATTTCTATGTGAAATGGTCTAGGAGGAGTTGTGTTACAATTGATTGGTGCCCACTTTTGACCCTGCCCCATACCCTCGTTTGACCCAACATCAAAATAATTCCATGTACTGTAGTCTACTCATCATTGGCTTCAAAATGATGTGTGACATGACCACCTTTGGAAGTTTTTTATTTTTTACTCCACATTTCCCATCACTTGGGGTCATACCAAAATTCCACAAGACCTATCAGAAGATAGCAAATAGCTGACTGGTACTGTATATTAATTGTACATCACAGGATATGATGGACCACCGGATAGTCACATTTTGAAATTTGACACTCAACATGTGAATTCAAAACACTGGTGGTACTACCCATTGGGCAAGCATAGCTTGGAGACTGAACCATAAAGCTTATCTGCCCAGGAGTAACGTGAAGTCATTTAATGACAACTGGCAAATGGTCCAAACATAATTAAAGTTCATAGTCTGAAAAAAGAAGAAACATTTTAAAAAACAATCAGTATAATACATATTTAGATGTCAAATGCTCTAGGAGTTGCATGACAATCGATTTGTGCCTACTTTTGACCCCGCCCTATAACCTCAGTTTGACGCAAGATCAAAATAATTCCTTGTATTGTTGTCTACTCACCGTTGGCTTGAAAATGATATGTGACATGACCACCTTTGGATAAATTAAATTTTTTACCCACAGTCCCCACACCCTGGGGTTCATGATTTAATTTTAAAAGTGTCATGCAAATCACTGGCCAGATGGGCAATCATCTCCAAAGTTTCTAGTTCCTATCTGAAGAGGTCTAGGAGGAGTTGCATTACAATTGATTGGTGCCCACTTTTGAAATTTTGACCCCGCCTCCCACCCTCAGTTTGACCCAAGATCAAAATAATTCCTTGTACTGTAGACTACTTACCATTGGCTTGAAAATGATATGCAACATGACCTTTGGGGTCATGCCAAAATTCCAAAAGTGTCATGCAAATCCCTGTCCATATGTGCAATGATACCAAAGGTTTCATGCTTCTATGTGAAATGGTCTAGGAGGAGTTGTGTAACAATCGATTGGTGCCCACTTTTGATCCCCACTACCCTCAGTTAGACCCAAGATCGAAAGAGTTCCTTGTACTGTAGTCTACTCAGCATTGGCTTCAAAATGATATGTGACATGACCATGTTTGGATAAATTAAATTTTTGACTCACAGTCCCCACCCCCTGCGGTCATGACAAAATTTCAAAAGTGCCATGCACATTCCTCGCAATATGTGTAATCATACCGAAGGTTTAAAGGTCTCTGTGAAATGGTCTAGGACGAGTTGCGTTACAATCGATTGGTGCCCACTTGTGTCCCCGCCCCCTACCCTAAGTTGGACCCAAGATAAAAATAATTCCTTGTATTGTAGTCTATTCATCATTGGCTTGACAATGATATGTGACATGACCACCTTTGCATAAATTAAATTTTTTACCCACAGTCCCCACCCCTTGGCGTCATGACAAACTTTCAAAAGTTCCATGCACATCCATGGCCATATGTGTAATCATACCAGAAGTTTCAAGTTTCTGCGTGAAATGGGCTAGGAGGAGTTGCGATGGTAGCTCTTTTAAATAGACTGTTAAGATTGCCTTTCTGTTCCAATTTTTAAATTTGTTCAAGAAAATTTAAATTTTCTCATGGAAAATATCCATTTCTAGACCAAGAGAAGACTATTTTGAAAATTTACCACTGGAGTGACTGGCTCAGTTATCGAGCTAATCATTCCAGTTGTAAACTTTCATAAATAGTCTTCTCTTAGTTTGCAAATGGACATTTCGCAAGACCATTTCAGATGCACTGAAGAAGGGGTAAAGGGTGAAATCTAAAGTTGTCACCAACTGATGTAGCTAATTGAGACAGGAACTACTTTTACTGTCACGCTTCTAGTATTGAAACACGCCACGCCACGCATTTGTCAATTCAAGAAAACTGAATAGATAAGATTCTGAAACTGGTTGGAGGGCTTGGGTAGGGATATATGACGGCTGTGGCCACAGTTTCCAGTCACATCTCTTTCAATACATTCATCAACTTACGCAATACTTCTAGTATTATCAGGAAAACAAGATTTTAGCACTTTAGGGTTCAAAGTGTTAAAAGCTAAATCACTAATCCGCTCTATTAAGAGAAGAGTATAATAGCGCATTTAAGTGTGCAAGATCACTCAAGCCTGTTTTTAATGGGCACTGTATGGTCCATCAAAAAGTGGTTGTTAAAGACAGATAGTCAGTTAATACAACTTATTCGCTATACTATGCAGAGTTTTTGAACCAAAAGATGGTGGTTGCTTACGGCTTCTCGTCATACCACCACCCCTTTTAAAGAATAACCATCTTTTGGCGCCAGAGCACGTGTTCGTCTTTGGGTAATAAATATCTTCCTGGTTATAAGCCTGAATATCCATCTGATGGAGCTTTATCATGAAAGCTATATAAAATCATTATTACTAGATTGACCTCTTTTCCGCTGATGCCTAAATATTTAAGATATTATTGTGTGCTCTGACATCTATGTTGTTGAATTTTTTGTAATGTGTTTGACTGAAAGTTGTTCCTCCCGCAGCAATGACCTTCAGTCAAATTATTTTTAAAGAAACAACTCAGTCTACCAAACCATGTTGCTAAATAAACTTGGACATTCGGCTACAAGGAACAGGAGTGTGAAATCTAAAGTTGTCACCATAAATCTGCTCGACGGCGGAAACTGTAACAGATCTAACCTGTCTATTAAGGAACACCTCTGAAATTAGACCTTTGCTATATCTGATGTAGTAATTTCGGAAGTTCATATCTCGGCCGTTTATGGACAGATTATCTTCTAGTTTTCAAACACTCGTTCATCTATGCCCACGCTGATATGACAAAGGTCATAGCATTCCGGGATCCATGGCTGGTTTAAGATGCAACATGTTTCACAATAACCACAAATAGCAATGTTTTTTAGAAGCATCACCAATAAGACTCAAGTGGTCCACCTTAGATAGGTAGTCTAATGCATTAGGCTAATTAAGTGCGTAGATGTAGGGTCCTATACTGTAATAGCAATGGGTTTGAGAACCACCACTCAAGCGGTTCACTTACAGAGGCGGTCATAGAACGTATTTGAGCTAAGAACCACCGTCATCATACATCAGCATCGCCGTCTTAGCGAAAATTGTTACTGTCTCTAAGAGCCCTGTATTTGAGAATCGCCATCAACAAAATTCAAGTGGTCCACTTCCATAATATTCAATATTTTCCTGTATTTTTTTTACAATTATCACATTCAACACGCTATGCAAGCGTATTAATAATTAATTAATTAATAGAAGTAGCAAAGCAAAACTCGAGTTTCTTAGTATTTCATAATCTATGAACACCAGCCATGCAACGGAAAGCTGTTGCTAGTGGCCGTTGAAACGTTATTAATGCTGGAACATAGCGATCTTTTCCTTAATTTCCGCTAATTTTTACAAGTTGCATGTGCCAAGCACGCTATGTAATCGTATTAATAATTAATGAACTAGTAACAATTGTAAGACATATCTCAGCTGTCTTAGTATGTGTACACCTCTGAATACGACCCTTGCATCACAAACCTCTTGTTACTAGTCCTTGCAAAGTTAGTAAGGCTGAAACAGAGTGATTTATCCAAATATTACCAGAATTTATGTAAGTTTCGCGTTCAAATGCTGCTTTCAAATGCTGCTATGCGTTATGTAATTGTAGTAATTTTTCATCAACTAGCAGGAATAGCAACACGCAACTGATATCGTTTAGTATTTCATAGCGTTAGAACATGACTGTTGCAACAAAAACATGTTGTGGTTAGCAATTGTAGACATATTAGGGCTGGAACAATATGATATATTCTATATCATCACATAGTTGATGCAACGCTATCTCCCTCGTCCCTTCAACTACCCCCCCCCCCGCCCCACACCCTTCCCCCCTCTCTCTCTCTCTCTCCTCCCTCTCCCTCTGACTCGTTTCAACCGTATATATGCGTGGCGGTTATCAATAAAACTCAAGTGGTCTACCTTAGATAGGTATTCCTATGCATTAGGCTAAATAATCGCTTAGATGGGTGGTCCTATGCAGGAATAGCAATGTGTTCTTAGAATCACAACTCAAGTGGTCCACTTAGATATGGGGTCATATGCAATAATTGCGCCGCTAATAGTTAAGAACCAATCACCAATAGCTGGGTTTTTTAAACAACCCGTAATAAAGGTCAAGTGGTCCTATACGGCAATTGACCGCTAATGCTTAAAAACCACCATCAACAAACATCGGCATCTATGTTCTAGTGAACGCTGTTGCTGCCTTCAATAACAATGTTTTCATTGACTAAACTTGGTCAATAAAGGAGTAAATGTCAGCATATATTATAGTACTTTTTCCACCACATTTGTAATAGTTATCCACATACAAAGCATGCGCGCACTGCAAGTGTGTGTTTATGGGGTGGGGGTGTCGGAGGAGGGGGTTGCGACATCTGTGTGGACACAATGCAAATAATTTGTCCGCCATGCAATGCATAATAAATAGCATTGTATTCACTCAAAGGTCAATTGCCTATTGTGTAATAACTCTATCTATCTAGCTAACTCTTTAACGCTTACGCTGCCCAAAACGGCTTCTGTGGTAGTCTTGGAAAATGTCCGTATGCATATCGAAAGAAGACTATTTTTGAAACATTATCCTCTCTGTCTCTCCACCCTCACTCCCCTCCGTCTCCTGCTCCTACCCTTCTCCCTTCCCTCAATCCCTCCCTCCTGCCATCCTCTCCCGCCTTCCCTCAATGCCGTCCTCTCTCTCTCTGTATTATATTATAATGTGATCCTATTGTATGATGACACAAGATGGAATGGTACCGAGTGCAAAATGCATGCACCAACATGAGCTAATACATTGATATATGTGTATGATCTTGCAACGTCAAAATGAACAGCCTTGCCTATTTAAAATGTCATGACATTTGATTGCAGATTTCAAAAATACCCAATTTGTCCCACCCTTTAAACAGCGTGGCCAATGCTTCTGAATTCCCGGTTGCTAAGATGCTGCTGCTGTGCCCGAGAGCAACAACATTCCGCAACATCATCATCAAAAAGAAACATTGGAACACTATAATTTAAAGAACAGCCACAAAATGTGTAGGGGACAATCGAAATTGGTGGGTTAATTTTATGTGCACCTTAGGTTAGCCAGAATTGCGGTACAGGCGCATACTTCTTTATTAACGGCAGTGTACAAGTAGTTTGCAATACAGACCCTTTCATGATCAAGAGCCAAAAACAACCCAAATTGACTAGCTTCATTAATGAACAAACTACCAAATTGGACCTCTAAAAATAATGCCGGTGTTTTGTTTTTGCAACATAATTCAGCAACGGAATGATCATAGGTACATAATTAAATACTATCATTGACTATATAAATTCCAATCTACGGGGCAATTTGGACAAAATCATACCATCGGCTTTGAGTTCTCTCACTAATACAGATTGTCCAAGCGTGAAAGGAATATCAGCCTCTGCTCTTAGGCTACAACCCGGCCAAATTGGGCATGGCGCTGAATAGACATAGAACACGGGCAATTATTTAAAACTTAATTTAGGCTACACCTCTTGCACGGGGCGTGACCTAGCTCTCAAACAATGAAAAGTTGGCGATATCGCCCTATCTATAAAACTAATAAAGCTAAACCTGGTTTAATCATCCTTATTGAATTCCGGCCAATGCGACTGAATTGATAGCAACAATTTAGCAACTCATTCCAGCAACATAATTGTCCAAACAAACTCCATAATGGCTATTTTACTTTGACGCAAAATAGAGTGGCTTCATTACATGTGACAAAATAGCATTACATACGGGGGTGGGTGGTGAGTGAATGGGCGGCGAAGCAACAACTCGTTATATACGCTGAGAGAAATGTAAACAAACTCGGACAATCATCATATTAAATATTTCAGTTCCCTACAGATAAATACTCATGACTGAAAGTTACTGCTACCCAAATAGCAACAGGTTTCAACAAACAATACGATAATTGTCAAGCAGGCTACAAGATTTCTCACAAAAATCCAGTCTTGTTTCACTACATACAAGCAGTTGTGGCATAATTTCACTAGTTTCTTCAGCCCTGCTAGAAGGAAACGGGTTAATTTTGCATTTGGACGTTTATTGATATCACTTCTCCGACTATCTATTTAACCCTGCTCAATGCTCAATTCATCACCAGTTCCTGGAAAAATGCCCTAGCTGGTTACTTAAAAACAATTTGACTGAACGTAATTGTTTCCTTAGGTAGCAACAACATTCAGTCAACGTTCCTTCAAAACATTAAGTTGGTTCTCCAGCACAACTATCTTCAGAAATAAAAGCGCTTTTAAATCGATCATTGGATAAATAATTGTGTTGAGATCAGTGAGAAACTGAAATGTTAGCCTTTTCTATGCAGGGTAATTATCACCCCACCCACTGATGGGACCAGTTAGCGAGCGTTGTTGTTTATTTATTACAGTCATAAAAACATAGAGGTATTCATTGCCAGCAATGCCCTCCGATTTCTAGCTATGCTAGACAGGGTTATAATGTCCATCAATTGTACAAATTGTAAGCCCTATGTCCTTATCATTTAACCCTTTAATGACTAAATCTTGTCAAAAAAACTAAACATTTTCTTGTTGAATGTCTTATTGCAGGCCCAAAAAATTGTATTTTGAAATTTTGCCACTGGACTGACTGGCTCGCTTACCGAGCCAGTCATTCCAGTGGTAAATTTTCAGAAAAAGTTTTCACTTGGCCTACTAATCGACACTCCTCAAGACCCCTGCAGAGGCCAGTTTGACTGGCTTCATCATAAGAGGGTTAAGGCCCTATGTTTTTAACATTATGTTGAATATTTTGAAACTATTTCACCAGGCGTTGTTGCAGCAGCAACATACAGTCAAATTAGTTTCAAAATTTTTTTGAAAGTTTAAAGGTCTCTGTGAAATGGTCTAGGACGAGTTGCGTTACAATCGATTGGTGCCCACTTTTGTCCCCGCCCCCTACCCTAAGTTGGACCCAAGATAAAAATAATTCCTTGTATTGTAGTCTATTTATCATTGGCTTGACAACGATATGTGACATGACCACCTTTGCATAAATTAAATTTTTTACCCACAGTCCCCACCCCCTTGGCGTCATGACAAAATTTCAAAAGTGCCATGCACATCCATGGACATATGTGTAATCATACCAGAAGTTTCAAGTTTCTGCGTGAAATGGGCTAGGAGGAGTTGCGATGGTAGCTCTTTTAAATAGACTGTTAAGATTGCCTTTCTGTTGCAATTTTTTAATTTGTTCAAGAAACTCATGGAAAATATTTATTTCTAGACCATGAGAAGACTATTTTGAAAATTTACCACTGGAGTGACTGGCTCGGTTATCGAGCTAATAATTCCAGTTGTAAATTTTCATAAATAGTCTTCTCTTAGTTTGCAAATGGACATTTCGCAAGACCATTTCAGATGCGCTGAAGAAGGGGTAAAGGGTGAAATCTAAAGTTGTCACCAACTGATTTAGCTAATTGAGACAGGAACTACTTTTACTGTCACGCTTCTAGTATTGAAACACACCACGCATTTGTCAACTCAAGAAAACTGAATGGATAAGATTCTGAAACTGGTTGGCGGGCTTGGGTAGGGATATATGACGGCTGTGGCCACAGTTTCCAGTAAAATTTCTTTCAATACATTCATCAACTTAAGCAATACTACTAGTATTATCAGGAAAATAAGATTTTAGCACTTTAGGGTTCAAAGTGTTAAAAGCTAAATCACTAATCCGCTCTATTAAGAGAAGAGTATAATAGCGCATTTAAGCGTGCAAGATCACTCAAGCCTGTTTATAATGGGCACTGTATGGTCCATCAAAAAGTGGTTGTTAAAGACAGATAGTCAGTTAATACAACTTATTCGCTATACTATGCAGAGGTTTTGGACCAAAAGATGGTGGTTGCTTACGGCTTCTCGTCATACCACCACCCCTTTTAAAGAATAACCATCTTTTGGCGCCAGAGCACGTGTTCGTCTTTGGGTAATAAATATCTTTCTGGCTACAAGCCTGAATTTCCATCTGATGGAGCTTTATCATGAAAGCTATATAAAATCATTATTACTAGATTGACCTTTTTCCGCTGATGCCTAAATATTTAAGATATTATTGTGTGCTCTGACATCTATGTTGTTGAATTTTTTGTAATGTGTTTGACTGAAAGTTGTTCCTCCCGCAGCAATGACCTTCAGCCAAATTATTTTTAAAGAAACAACTCAGTCTACCAAACCATGTTGCTAAATAAACTTGGACATTCGGCTACAAGGAACAGGAGTGTGAAATCTAAAGTTGTCACCATAAGTCTGCTCGACAGCGGAAACTGTAACAGATCTAACCTGTCTATTAAGGAACACCTCTGAAATTAGACCTTTGCTATATCTGATGTAGTAATTTCGGAAGTTCATATCTCGGCCGTTTATGGACAGATTATCTTCTAGTTTTCAAACACTCGGTCATCTATGCCCACGCTGATATGACAAAGGTCATAGCATTCCGGGATCCATGGCTCAAAAGAAGCCGATAGAAGAGGAATAGTAATAATAATAATAATGATAAAAGAGAATATTCAGAACAATTTTTAGAAGGATTCCAAGTAAAAGTTAGCATTCTGCAGTATAAAGGTTAATACCAATCTATTATTTTACTAGTTGAAGGGTTAATAGGCAGGAACAACTTTCAGTCAAATTGTTTTGAAAAATAGTCAGCATGTATCCTTAGCATCTACAATAAGTGCAAGTTTTATATTGGCATTACTAAGTTCATGGGCTAATCAGCCAGGTTGTCAATTGGTATTAAATGGCAATTAAATCCCTATTATATTAATATGTTTACCTAGAGCACTTACAGTAGCAAATGCCATTTGTTACCCCCATGGTAACCAGATATAAAATGACAATAAAATGTCACATTAATCAATTTTATTAGAGCCTCTAGCAAACTGTCTTCTACTACATAATAAAGAGGAAAATTAAAATCTAAATATTTCTGCACTTTACAACTAGATCTCGTTCATTTTCACACACACTCTGCAGACGGTCAACTAGCATATGTATAGCAATTTTTCCCATCAAAATCCATCAAATAAAAAAGTTCAAAATGGCCGCGAACTTGATTGGTCCACGGTGCCGAGACTGTTTGAGCAATCAAGTTTTTGCGAACAAATTTCACTTGCCGCCATTGACTTATTAAATTCCCCAAATTTTAGCCAGATCGCTTCAGAAGTTCCAGAGGAGAAGATTATTTTGTCATTTATGACGTCATCAAGATGGCCGCCAAATCCCTGAGTGCATCATGTTCTCTTTGATTAATTTCGATCCTAGTTGGCATCGAGACCATAGCTGCCGAGTCTTGTATTGATTGACCTGCTGGTTTCGGAGTTTTGGTTCAATCTACTTGCTGGAAATGGCTGGCGGCGGAATAATAATAATAATAATAACTAGATCTGTTCCATGAACAGATATACGGCTTCCAAGAATAGCTGCACTCGAACTAGACATTCTTTTCTTGTACTTCATGTACAATCCAGTTATCTGGTGAAATTCCGTTTTACTTCTTTAGATAATATTTCTTGTCTTTCTGAGCAATCGCCTAGGTGGTTTTGGAGAAGATCTATATACACAAAACTGGTCACAAAATCAGCTAGATGATTGGTCATTCAGCAGTAAACAGGTTAATCATGGATTTCTTTGGACACTAAATCTGATAACATGGAACCAGTTTGACTGTTCTATACCTGGTGCTACGGGAGAAGTAACTAGCAGGACAAGAGGTATTAGAAGATAGCAATATCCCGCATTTTTAAGTTACCCAAGGAACCGGCTGCGGCAGGACCCGGTCTGCGCAGGACTACCTATTCTGTGAAGAAACAATATCCAAGCCATGTACATATATAGAATTAGATTGCCCATTTGACTCCTGCTCACTGCCTGCAGATTGACTCAAGAACAAAATAATGTGTTGTACTGTAGTCTACTAACCACAAGCTTCAAAATGATATGTGACATGACCACATTTGATAAAATTTATTTTCTGCCCACCATTTCAGCTGATATCAAAATTCCAATGTGTCATGCACATCCCTGGCCATATGTTGAATCATACATTTCTATGTGAAATGGTCTAGGAGGAGTTGTGTTACAATTGATTGGTGCCCACTTTTTACCCTGCCCCATACCCTCAGTTTGACCCAAGATCAAAATAATTCCTTGTACTGTAGTCTACTCATCATTGACTTCAAAATGATATGTGACATGACCACCTTTGGAAAGATTTTATTTTTTACTCCACATTTCCCATCACTGGGGTCATACCAAAATTCCACAAGACCTATCAGAAGATAGCAAATAGCTGACCTGTACTGTATATTAATTGTACATCACAGGATATGATGGACCACCGGATAGTCACATTTTGAAATTTGACAATCAACATGTGAATTCAAAACACCGTTGGTACTACCCATTGGGAAAGCATAGCTTGGAGACTGAACCATAAAGCTTATCTGCCCAGGAGTAACGTGAAGTCATTTAATGACAACTGGCAAATGGTCCAAACATAAGCAAAGTTCATAGTCTGAAAAAAGAAGAAACATTAAAAAAAACAATCAGCATAATACATATTTAGATGTCAAATGCTCTAGGGGTTGAATGACAATTGATTTGTGCCCACCTTTGACCCCGCCCTATACCCTCAGTTTGACGCAAGATCAAAATAATTCCTTGTATTGTTGTCTACTCATCGTTGGCTTGAACATGATATGTGACATGACCACCTTTGGATAAATTAAATGTTTTACCCACAGTCCCCACACCCTGGGGTTCATGATAAAATTTAAAAAGTGTCATGCAAATCACTGGCCAGATGTGCAATCATCTCCAAAGTTTCAAGTTTCTATCTGAAGTGGTCTAGGAGAGTTGCATTACAATTGATTGGTGCCCACTTTTGAAATTTTGACGCCGCCTCCCACCCTCAGTTTGACCCAAGATCGAAATAATTCCTTGTACTGTAGACTACTTACCATTGGCTTGAAAATGATATGCAACATGACCTTTGGAAAAATTTAAATTTTGACACACATTTCCCACCCCCAGGGCCCTGCCCCTGGGGTCATGCCAAAATTCCAAAAGTGCCATGCAAATCCCTGTCCATATGTGCAATGATACCAAAAGTTTCAAGCTTCTATGTGAAATGATCTAGGAGGAGTTGTGTAACAATCGATTGGTGCCCACTTTTGATCCCCACTACCCTCAGTTAGACCCAAGATCGAAAGAGTTCCTTGTACTGTAGTCTACTCAGCATTGCCTTCAAAATGATATGTGACATGACCATGTTTGGATAAATTAAATTTTTGACTCACAGTCCCCACCCCCTGCGGTCATGACAAAATTTCAAAAGTGCCATGCACATTCCTCGCAATATGTGTAATCATACCGAAGGTTTAAAGGTCTCTGTGAAATGGTCTAGGACGAGTTGCGTTACAATCGATTGGTGCCCACTTGTGTCCCCGCCCCCTACCCTAAGTTGGACCCAAGATAAAAATAATTCCTTGTATTGTAGTCTATTCATCATTGGCTTGACAATGATATGTGACATGACCACCTTTGCATAAATTAAATTTTTTACCCACAGTCCCCACCCCTTGGCGTCATGACAAACTTTCAAAAGTTCCATGCACATCCATGGCCATATGTGTAATCATACCAGAAGTTTCAAGTTTCTGCGTGAAATGGGCTAGGAGGAGTTGCGATGGTAGCTCTTTTAAATAGACTGTTAAGATTGCCTTTCTGTTCCAATTTTTAAATTTGTTCAAGAAAATTTAAATTTTCTCATGGAAAATATCCATTTCTAGACCAAGAGAAGACTATTTTGAAAGTTTACCACTGGAGTGACTGGCTCAGTTATCGAGCTAATCATTCCAGTTGTAAACTTTCATAAATAGTCTTCTCTTAGTTTGCAAATGGACATTTCGCAAGACCATTTCAGATGCACTGAAGAAGGGGTAAAGGGTGAAATCTAAAGTTGTCACCAACTGATGTAGCTAATTGAGACAGGAACTACTTTTACTGTCACGCTTCTAGTATTGAAACACGCCACGCCACGCATTTGTCAATTCAAGAAAACTGAATAGATAAGATTCTGAAACTGGTTGGAGGGCTTGGGTAGGGATATATGACGGCTGTGGCCACAGTTTCCAGTCACATCTCTTTCAATACATTCATCAACTTACACAATACTTCTAGTATTATCAGGAAAACAAGATTTTAGCACTTTAGGGTTCAAAGTGTTAAAAGCTAAATCACTAATCCGCTGTATTAAGAGAAGAGTATAATAGCGCATTTAAGTGTGCAAGATCACTCAAGCCTGTTTTTAATGGGCACTGTATGGTCCATCAAAAAGTGGTTGTTAAAGACAGATAGTCAGTTAATACAACTTATTCGCTATACTATGCAGAGTTTTTGAACCAAAAGATGGTGGTTGCTTACGGCTTCTCGTCATACCACCACCCCTTTTAAAGAATAACCATCTTTTGGCGCCAGAGCACGTGTTCGTCTTTGGGTAATAAATATCTTCCTGGTTATAAGCCTGAATATCCATCTGATGGAGCTTTATCATGAAAGCTATATAAAATCATTATTACTAGATTGACCTCTTTTCCGCTGATGCCTAAATATTTAAGATATTATTGTGTGCTCTGACATCTATGTTGTTGAATTTTTTGTAATGTGTTTGACTGAAAGTTGTTCCTCCCGCAGCAATGACCTTCAGTCAAATTATTTTTAAAGAAACAACTCAGTCTACCAAACCATGTTGCTAAATAAACTTGGACATTCGGCTACAAGGAACAGGAGTGTGAAATCTAAAGTTGTCACCATAAATCTGCTCGACGGCGGAAACTGTAACAGATCTGACCTGTCTATTAAGGAACACCTCTGAAATTAGACCTTTGCTATATCTGATGTAGTAATTTCGGAAGTTCATATCTCGGACGTTTATGGACAGATTATCTTCTAGTTTTCAAACACTCGTTCATCTATGCCCACGCTGATATGACAAAGGTCATAGCATTCCGGGATCCATGGCTGGTTTAAGATGCAACATGTTTCACAATAACCACAAATAGCAATGTTTTTTAGAAGCATCACCAATAAGACTCAAGTGGTCCACCTTAGATAGGTAGTCTAATGCATTAGGCTAATTAAGTGCGTAGATGTAGGGTCCTATACTGTAATAGCAATGGGTTTGAGAACCACCACTCAAGCGGTTCACTTACAGAGGCGGTCATAGAACGTATTTGAGCTAAGAACCACCGTCATCATACATCAGCATCGCCGTCTTAGCGAAAATTGTTACTGTCTCTAAGAGCCCTGTATTTGAGAATCGCCATCAACAAAATTCAAGTGGTCCACTTCCATAATATTCAATATTTTCCTGTATTTTTTTTACAATTATCACATTCAACACGCTATGCAAGCGTATTAATAATTAATTAATTAATAGAAGTAGCAAAGCAAAACTCGAGTTTCTTAGTATTTCATAATCTATGAACACCAGCCATGCAACGGAAAGCTGTTGCTAGTGGCCGTTGAAACGTTATTAATGCTGGAACATAGCGATCTTTTCCTTAATTTCCGCTAATTTTTACAAGTTGCATGTGCCAAGCACGCTATGTAATCGTATTAATAATTAATGAACTAGTAACAATTGTAAGACATATCTCAGCTGTCTTAGTATGTGTACACCTCTGAATACGACCCTTGCATCACAAACCTCTTGTTACTAGTCCTTGCAAAGTTAGTAAGGCTGAAACAGAGTGATTTATCCAAATATTACCAGAATTTATGTAAGTTTCGCGTTCAAATGCTGCTTTCAAATGCTGCTATGCGTTATGTAATTGTAGTAATTTTTCATCAACTAGCAGGAATAGCAACACGCAACTGATATCGTTTAGTATTTCATAGCGTTAGAACATGACTGTTGCAACAAAAACATGTTGTGGTTAGCAATTGTAGACATATTAGGGCTGGAACAATATGATATATTCTATATCATCACATAGTTGATGCAACGCTATCTCCCTCGTCCCTTCAACTACCCCCCCCCCCCCCACCCCCCACCCCGCCCCACACCCTTCCCCCCTCTCTCTCTCTCTCTCCTCCCTCTCCCTCTGACTCGTTTCAACCGTATATATGCGTGGCGGTTATCAATAAAACTCAAGTGGTCTACCTTAGATAGGTATTCCTATGCATTAGGCTAAATAATCGCTTAGATGGGTGGTCCTATGCAGGAATAGCAATGTGTTCTTAGAATCACAACTCAAGTGGTCCACTTAGATATGGGGTCATATGCAATAATTGCGCCGCTAATAGTTAAGAACCAATCACCAATAGCTGGGTTTTTTAAACAACCCGTAATAAAGGTCAAGTGGTCCTATACGGCAATTGACCGCTAATGCTTAAAAACCACCATCAACAAACATCGGCATCTATGTTCTAGTGAACGCCGTTGCTGCCTTCAATAACAATGTTTTCATTGACTAAACTTGGTCAATAAAGGAGTAAATGTCAGCATATATTATAGTACTTTTTCCACCACATTTGTAATAGTTATCCACATACAAAGCATGCGCGCACTGCAAGTGTGTGTTTATGGGGTGGGGGTGTCGGAGGAGGGGGTTGCGACATCTGTGTGGACACAATGCAAATAATTTGTCCGCCATGCAATGCATAATAAATAGCATTGTATTCACTCAAAGGTCAATTGGTTATTGTGTAATAACTCTATCTATCTAGCTAACTCTTTAACGCTTACGCTGCCCAAAACGGCTTCTGTGGTAGTCTTGGAAAATGTCCGTATGCATATCGAAAGAAGACTATTTTCGAAACATTATCCTCTCTGTCTCTCCACCCTCACTCCCCTCCGTCTCCTGCTCCTACCCTTCTCCCTTCCCTCAATCCCTCCCTCCTGCCATCCTCTCCCGCCTTCCCTCAATGCCGTCCTCTCTCTCTCTGTATTATATTATAATGTGATCCTATTGTATGATGACACAAGATGGAATGGTACCGAGTGCAAAATGCATGCACCAACATGAGCTAATACATTGATATATGTGTATGATCTTGCAACGTCAAAATGAACAGCCTTGCCTATTTAAAATGTCATGACATTTGATTGCAGATTTCAAAAATACCCAATTTGTCCCACCCTTTAAACAGCGTGGCCAATGCTTCTGAATTCCCGGTTGCTAAGACGCTGCTGCTGTGCCCGAGAGCAACAACATTCCGCAACATCATCATCAAAAAGGAACATTGGAACACTATAATTTAAAGAACAGGCACAAAATGTGTAGGGGACAATCGAAATTGGTGGGTTAATTTTATGTGCACCTTAGGTTAGCCAGAATTGCGGTACAGGCGCATACTTCTTTATTAACGGCAGTGTACAAGTAGTTTGCAATACAGACCCTTTCATGATCAAGAGCCAAAAACAACCCAAATTGACTAGCTTCATTAATGAACAAACTACCAAATTGGACCTCTAAAAATAATGCCGGTGTTTTGTTTTTGCAACATAATTCAGCAACGGAATGATCATAGGTACATAATTAAATACTATCATTGACTATATAAATTCCAATCTACGGGGCAATTTGGACAAAATCATACCATCGGCTTTGAGTTCTCTCACTAATACAGATTGTCCAAGCGTGAAAGGAATATCAGCCTCTGCTCTTAGGCTACAACCCGGCCAAATTGGGCATGGCGCTGAATAGACATAGAACACGGGCAATTATTTAAAACTTAATTTAGGCTACACCTCTTGCACGGGGCGTGACCTAGCTCTCAAACAATGAAAAGTTGGCGATATCGCCCTATCTATAAAACTAATAAAGCTAAACCTGGTTTAATCATCCTTATTGAATTCCGGCCATTGCGACTGAATTGATAGCAACAATTTAGCAACTCATTCCAGCAACATAATTGTCCAAACAAACTCCATAATGGCTATTTTACTTTGACGCAAAATAGAGTGGCTTCATTACATGTGACAAAATAGCATTACATACGGTGGTGGGTGGTGAGTGAATGGGCGGCGAAGCAACAACTCGTTATATACGCTGAGAGAAATGTAAACAAACTCGGACAATCATCATATTAAATATTTCAGTTCCCTACAGATAAATACTCATGACTGAAAGTTACTGCTACCCAAATAGCAACAGGTTTCAACAAACAATACGATAATTGTCAAGCAGGCTACAAGATTTCTCACAAAAATCCAGTCTTGTTTCACTACATACAAGCAGTTGTGGCATAATTTCACTAGTTTCTTCAGCCCTGCTAGAAGGAAACGGGTTAATTTTGCATTTGGACGTTTATTGATATCACTTCTCCGACTATCTATTTAACCCTGCTCAATGCTCAATTCATCACCAGTTCCTGGAAAAATGCCCTAGCTGGTTACTTAAAAACAATTTGACTGAACGTAATTGTTTCCTTAGGTAGCAACAACATTCAGTCAACGTTCCTTCAAAACATTAAGTTGGTTCTCCAGCACAACTATCTTCAGAAATAAAAGCGCTTTTAAATCGATCATTGGATAAATAATTGTGTTGAGATCAGTGAGAAACTGAAATGTTAGCCTTTTCTATGCAGGGTAATTATCACCCCACCCACTGATGGGACCAGTTAGCGAGCGTTGTTGTTTATTTATTACAGTCATAAAAACATAGAGGTATTCATTGCCAGCAATGCCCTCCGATTTCTAGCTATGCTAGACAGGGTTATAATGTCCATCAATTGTACAAATTGTAAGCCCTATGTCCTTATCATTTAACCCTTTAATGACTAAATCTTGTCAAAAAAACTAAACATTTTCTTGTTGAATGTCTTATTGCAGGCCCAAAAAATTGTATTTTGAAATTTTGCCACTGGACTGACTGGCTCGCTTACCGAGCCAGTCATTCCAGTGGTAAATTTTCAGAAAAAGTTTTCACTTGGCCTACTAATCGACACTCCTCAAGACCCCTGCAGAGGCCAGTTTGACTGGCTTCATCATAAGAGGGTTAAGGCCCTATGTTTTTAACATTATGTTGAATATTTTGAAACTATTTCACCAGGCGTTGTTGCAGCAGCAACATACAGTCAAATTAGTTTCAAAAATTTTTTGAAAGTTTAAAGGTCTCTGTGAAATGGTCTAGGACGAGTTGCGTTACAATCGATTGGTGCCCACTTTTGTCCCCGCCCCCTACCCTAAGTTGGACCCAAGATAAAAATAATTCCTTGTATTGTAGTCTATTTATCATTGGCTTGACAACGATATGTGACATGACCACCTTTGCATAAATTAAATTTTTTACCCACAGTCCCCACCCCCTTGGCGTCATGACAAAATTTCAAAAGTGCCATGCACATCCATGGACATATGTGTAATCATACCAGAAGTTTCAAGTTTCTGCGTGAAATGGGCTAGGAGGAGTTGCGATGGTAGCTCTTTTAAATAGACTGTTAAGATTGCCTTTCTGTTGCAATTTTTTAATTTGTTCAAGAAACTCATGGAAAATATTTATTTCTAGACCATGAGAAGACTATTTTGAAAATTTACCACTGGAGTGACTGGCTCGGTTATCGAGCTAATAATTCCAGTTGTAAATTTTCATAAATAGTCTTCTCTTAGTTTGCAAATGGACATTTCGCAAGACCATTTCAGATGCACTGAAGAAGGGGTAAAGGGTGAAATCTAAAGTTGTCACCAACTGATGTAGCTAATTGAGACAGGAACTACTTTTACTGTCACGCTTCTAGTATTGAAACACGCCACGCCACGCATTTGTCAATTCAAGAAAACTGAATAGATAAGATTCTGAAACTGGTTGGAGGGCTTGGGTAGGGATATATGACGGCTGTGGCCACAGTTTCCAGTCACATCTCTTTCAATACATTCATCAACTTACACAATACTTCTAGTATTATCAGGAAAACAAGATTTTAGCACTTTAGGGTTCAAAGTGTTAAAAGCTAAATCACTAATCCGCTGTATTAAGAGAAGAGTATAATAGCGCATTTAAGTGTGCAAGATCACTCAAGCCTGTTTTTAATGGGCACTGTATGGTCCATCAAAAAGTGGTTGTTAAAGACAGATAGTCAGTTAATACAACTTATTCGCTATACTATGCAGAGTTTTTGAACCAAAAGATGGTGGTTGCTTACGGCTTCTCGTCATACCACCACCCCTTTTAAAGAATAACCATCTTTTGGCGCCAGAGCACGTGTTCGTCTTTGGGTAATAAATATCTTCCTGGTTATAAGCCTGAATATCCATCTGATGGAGCTTTATCATGAAAGCTATATAAAATCATTATTACTAGATTGACCTCTTTTCCGCTGATGCCTAAATATTTAAGATATTATTGTGTGCTCTGACATCTATGTTGTTGAATTTTTTGTAATGTGTTTGACTGAAAGTTGTTCCTCCCGCAGCAATGACCTTCAGTCAAATTATTTTTAAAGAAACAACTCAGTCTACCAAACCATGTTGCTAAATAAACTTGGACATTCGGCTACAAGGAACAGGAGTGTGAAATCTAAAGTTGTCACCATAAATCTGCTCGACGGCGGAAACTGTAACAGATCTGACCTGTCTATTAAGGAACACCTCTGAAATTAGACCTTTGCTATATCTGATGTAGTAATTTCGGAAGTTCATATCTCGGACGTTTATGGACAGATTATCTTCTAGTTTTCAAACACTCGTTCATCTATGCCCACGCTGATATGACAAAGGTCATAGCATTCCGGGATCCATGGCTGGTTTAAGATGCAACATGTTTCACAATAACCACAAATAGCAATGTTTTTTTAGAAGCATCACCAATAAGACTCAAGTGGTCCACCTTAGATAGGTAGTCTAATGCATTAGGCTAATTAAGTGCGTAGATGTAGGGTCCTATACTGTAATAGCAATGGGTTTGAGAACCACCACTCAAGCGGTTCACTTACAGAGGCGGTCATAGAACGTATTTGAGCTAAGAACCACCGTCATCATACATCAGCATCGCCGTCTTAGCGAAAATTGTTACTGTCTCTAAGAGCCCTGTATTTGAGAATCGCCATCAACAAAATTCAAGTGGTCCACTTCCATAATATTCAATATTTTCCTGTATTTTTTTTACAATTATCACATTCAACACGCTATGCAAGCGTATTAATAATTAATTAATTAATAGAAGTAGCAAAGCAAAACTCGAGTTTCTTAGTATTTCATAATCTATGAACACCAGCCATGCAACGGAAAGCTGTTGCTAGTGGCCGTTGAAACGTTATTAATGCTGGAACATAGCGATCTTTTCCTTAATTTCCGCTAATTTTTACAAGTTGCATGTGCCAAGCACGCTATGTAATCGTATTAATAATTAATGAACTAGTAACAATTGTAAGACATATCTCAGCTGTCTTAGTATGTGTACACCTCTGAATACGACCCTTGCATCACAAACCCCTTGTTACTAGTCCTTGCAAAGTTAGTAAGGCAGAAACAGAGTGATTTATCCAAATATTACCAGAATTTATGTAAGTTTCGCGTTCAAATGCTGCTTTCAAATGCTGCTATGCGTTATGTAATTGTAGTAATTTTTCATCAACTAGCAGGAATAGCAACACGCAACTGATAACGTTTAGTATTTCATAGCGTTAGAACATGACTGTTGCAACAAAAACATGTTGTGGTTAGCAATTGTAGACATATTAGGGCTGGAACAATATGATATATTCTATATCATCACATAGTTGATGCAACGCTATCTCCCTCTTCCCTTCAACTACCCCCACCCCCCCCACCCGCCCCACACCCTTCCCCCCCTCTCTCTCTCTCTCCTCCCTCTCCCTCTGACTCGTTTCAACCGTATATATGCGTGGCGGTTATCAATAAAACTCAAGTGGTCTACCTTAGATAGGTATTCCTATGCATTAGGCTAAATAATCGCTTAGATGGGTGGTCCTATGCAGGAATAGCAATGTGTTCTTAGAATCACAACTCAAGTGGTCCACTTAGATATGGGGTCATATGCAATAATTGCGCCGCTAATAGTTAAGAACCAATCACCAATAGCTGGGTTTTTTAAACAACCCGTAATAAAGGTCAAGTGGTCCTATACGGCAATTGACCGCTAATGCTTAAAAACCACCATCAACAAACATCGGCATCTATGTTCTAGTGAACGCCGTTGCTGCCTTCAATAACAATGTTTTCATTGACTAAACTTGGTCAATAAAGGAGTAAATGTCAGCATATATTATAGTACTTTTTCCACCACATTTGTAATAGTTATCCACATACAAAGCATGCGCACACTGCAAGTGTGTGTTTATGGGGTGGGGGTGTCGGAGGAGGGGGTTGCGACATCTGTGTGGACACAATGCAAATAATTTGTCCGCCATGCAATGCATAATAAATAGCATTGTATTCACTCAAAGGTCAATTGGTTATTGTGTAATAACTCTATCTATCTAGCTAACTCTTTAACGCTTACGCTGCCCAAAACGGCTTCTGTGGTAGTCTTGGAAAATGTCCGTATGCATATCGAAAGAAGACTATTTTCGAAACATTATCCTCTCTGTCTCTCCACCCTCACTCCCCTCCGTCTCCTGCTCCTACCCTTCTCCCTTCCCTCAATCCCTCCCTCCTGCCATCCTCTCCCGCCTTCCCTCAATGCCGTCCTCTCTCTCTCTCTGTATTATATTATAATGTGATCCTATTGTATGATGACACAAGATGGAATGGTACCGAGTGCAAAATGCATGCACCAACATGAGCTAATACATTGATATATGTGTATGATCTTGCAACGTCAAAATGAACAGCCTTGCCTATTTAAAATGTCATGACATTTGATTGCAGATTTCAAAAATACCCAATTTGTCCCACCCTTTAAACAGCGTGGCCAATGCTTCTGAATTCCCGGTTGCTAAGACGCTGCTGCTGTGCCCGAGAGCAACAACATTCCGCAACATCATCATCAAAAAGGAACATTGGAACACTATAATTTAAAGAACAGCCACAAAATGTGTAGGGGACAATCGAAATTGGTGGGTTAATTTTATGTGCACCTTAGGTTAGCCAGAATTGCGGTACAGGCGCATACTTCTTTATTAACGGCAGTGTACAAGTAGTTTGCAATACAGACCCTTTCATGATCAAGAGCCAAAAACAACCCAAATTGACTAGCTTCATTAATGAACAAACTACCAAATTGGACCTCTAAAAATAATGCCGGTGTTTTGTTTTTGCAACATAATTCAGCAACGGAATGATCATAGGTACATAATTAAATACTATCATTGACTATATAAATTCCAATCTACGGGGCAATTTGGACAAAATCATACCATCGGCTTTGAGTTCTCTCACTAATACAGATTGTCCAAGCGTGAAAGGAATATCAGCCTCTGCTCTTAGACTACAACCCGGCCAAATTGGGCATGGCGCTGAATAGACATAGAACATGGGCAATTATTTAAAACTTAATTTAGGCTACACCTCTTGCACGGGGCGTGACCTAGCTCTCAAACAATGAAAAGTTGGCGATATCGCCCTATCTATAAAACTAATAAAGCTAAACCTGGTTTAATCATCCTTATTGAATTCCGGCCATTGCGACTGAATTGATAGCAACAATTTAGCAACTCATTCCAGCAACATAATTGTCCAAACAAACTCCATAATGGCTATTTTACTTTGACGCAAAATAGAGTCGCTTCATTACATGTGACAAAATAGCATTACATACGGTGGTGGGTGGTGAGTGAATGGGCGGCGAAGCAACAACTCGTTATATACGCTGAGAGAAATGTAAACAAACTCGGACAATCATCATATTAAATATTTCAGTTCCCTACAGATAAATACTCATGACTGAAAGTTACTGCTACCCTAAATAGCAACAGGTTTCAACAAACAATACGATAATTGTCAAGCAGGCAACAAGATTTCTCACAAAAATCCAGTCTTGTTTCACTACATACAAGCAGTTGTGGCATAATTTCACTAGTTTCTTCAGCCCTGCTAGAAGGAAACGGGTTAATTTTGCATTTGGACGTTTATTGATATCACTTCTCCGACTATCTATTTAACCCTGCTCAATGCTCAATTCATCACCAGTTCCTGGAAAAATGCCCTAGCTGGTTACTTAAAAACATTTTAACTGAACGTAATTGTTTCCTTAGGTAGCAACAACATTCAGTCAACGTTCCTTCAAAACATTAAGTTGGTTCTCCAGCACAACTATCTTCAGAAATAAAAGCGCTTTTAAATCGATCATTGGATAAATAATTGTGTTGAGATCAGTGAGAAACTGAAATGTTAGCCTTTTCTATGCAGGGTAATTATCACCCCACCCACTGATGGGACCAGTTAGCGAGCGTTGTTGTTTATTTATTACAGTCATAAAAACATAGAGGTATTCATTGCCAGCAATGCCCTCCGATTTCTAGCTATGCTAGACAGGGTTATAATGTCCATCAATTGTACAAATTGTAAGCCCTATGTCCTTATCATTTAACCCTTTAATGACTAAATCTTGTCAAAAAAACTAAACATTTTCTTGTTGAATGTCTTATTGCAGGCCCAAAAAATTGTATTTTGAAATTTTGCCACTGGACTGACTGGCTCGCTTACCGAGCCAGTCATTCCAGTGGTAAATTTTCAGAAAAAGTTTTCACTTGGCCTACTAATCGACACTCCTCAAGACCCCTGCAGAGGCCAGTTTGACTGGCTTCATCATAAGAGGGTTAAGGCCCTATGTTTTTAACATTATGTTGAATATTTTGAAACTATTTCACCAGGCGTTGTTGCAGCAGCAACATACAGTCAAATTAGTTTCAAAATTTTTTTGAAAGTTTAAAGGTCTCTGTGAAATGGTCTAGGACGAGTTGCATTACAGTCGATTGGTGCCCACTTTTGTCCCCGCCCCCTACCCTAAGTTGGACCCAAGATAAAAATAATTCCTTGTATTGTAGTCTATTTATCATTGGCTTGACAACGATATGTGACATGACCACCTTTGCATAAATTAAATTTTTTACCCACAGTCCCCACCCCCTTGGCGTCATGACAAAATTTCAAAAGTGCCATGCATATCCATGGACATATGTGTAATCATACCAGAAGTTTCAAGTTTCTGCGTGAAATGGGCTAGGAGGAGTTGCGATGGTAGCTCTTTTAAATAGACTGTTAAGATTGCCTTTCTGTTGCAATTTTTTAATTTGTTCAAGAAACTCATGGAAAATATTTATTTCTAGACCATGAGAAGACTATTTTGAAAATTTACCACTGGAGTGACTGGCTCGGTTATCGAGCTAATAATTCCAGTTGTAAATTTTCATAAATAGTCTTCTCTTAGTTTGCAAATGGACATTTCGCAAGACCATTTCAGATGCGCTGAAGAAGGGGTAAAGCGTGAAATCTAAAGTTGTCACCAACTGATGTAGCTAATTGAGACAGGAACTACTTTTACTGTCACGCTTCTAGTATTGAAACACACCACGCATTTGTCAACTCAAGAAAACTGAATGGATAAGATTCTGAAACTGGTTGGCGGGCTTGGGTAGGGATATATGACGGCTGTGGCCACAGTTTCCAGTAAAATTTCTTTCAATACATTCATCAACTTACTCAATACTAGTAGTATTATCAGGAAAATAAGATTTTAGCACTTTAGGGTTCAAAGTGTTAAAAGCTAAATCACTAATCCGCTCTATTAAGAGAAGAGTATAATAGCGCATTTAAGCGTGCAAGATCACTCAATCCTGTTTATAATGGGCACTGTATGGTCCATCAAAGTGGTTGTTAAAGACAGATAGTCAGTTAACACAACTTATTCGCTACACTATGCAGCGTTCTTGGACCAAAAGATGGTGGTTGCTTACGGCTTCTC
>CM067366.1:77433469-77498469 GCA_034401795.1 Chaetoderma sp. LZ-2023a
GATGATGATTCTCTCTAAGAGAATCACCGCACTAGAAACATGCATGGACGTGTTAGAGGAATCCAAGCTGTCAATAAACATTTAACATCATAATCAGTTACGCAACATATTGGCTGACGTCGCATTTTATACTTAAAGGTACTGTGTCACAGCAAGTAGTCTTAACTAATAGCAAACTTACGATATTCCAGGCGTATTTATCGTAATTCTATACAATGTAATGGAATATGAATTGATTGTTCGTGTTGAGCGCCCAATCATTGAAATTGAATTGTGCATATAAACTATGCAAAATGGATGAGTTTTATTAAATTATAATATTATAATATGTATGTTGTGCCTCGTGAAATGCTCGAACCGCCATTCAATAAGAAGGTCTTCCCCAAGCAAACAATTCTGGGTAATGTCAAAGCACATACACGAATCACTCGATACTGACAGCGACGAGTTTGCGATTACTACATTGCTACACTACATATTTTCCTTTCGCGTGTTTTAGCATGTTCTTATGTATCAACCTTATGGTGACAGTTTGGTATTTTACCATATCACAATATTTATGTGGTTGAATAGGAAAATTCAGCAATAATTCCGCGATTGGAAGCGGAAAACAATCCCGTCAAGAGTGTTCGCCCAAGTGGCAATTCGCCACATCGAGTCCCTCTTATGGTACAATTATAATACGCTTATTTTTAAGTCCAGGTAATTTCACAGATTACGTGAGATTGTACACACCTACGCCATTTTCATATCACTCTTCTATGCTTGGGCATATGAAAATCTAGGATACAGGTCTTCTGTTCACGTTTTACGTGTATGAAACACGCGTCTTAGAGCTTCATTCGTTGCAAAGGCAGTCAGCCACACAGTCAGTTGGTCGGCCGGTCAGTTGGATGAACAGTCTGTGGGTGGCTGGGAGGTTAGATCTCTTAAGCTGTCAGTCAGTTCGTCACTCATAAAGTTGTAGCCTCCGGATGTGTGCGCTGGTCCGCCGGATACTCTCGCTCCATGTCACCACAAGTACACAGTATTGTTGGGGTGAGGCTGCTGATTAGCTGCAGAACTCGGGGTTGCGGATCCGGTGTTGTGCGTCTCCGGATTGTACAAAGACTGACGTCGTGAGCCGGTGGAATGTTCACGTTCCAGTGGGGCTGTGCAAACATCGTCGCAGAAGTTAAACATGTTTGTGTCACTAGTGTGGTAGACCATTTGCTCCATTTAGAGCCTAGCCATAATTAAATACATAATTACTTATAACGTAACAGACAAACGATAGTATTCGTGTGCTGTTACAAGAGAGAAGTCAAGTCCATAGGGTCAAGTTGATGAATCGTTAACATGGTCGTCGCCAGAGGTATCTCACCGATCTCTGATCGATTTAGTCAGTGAGGTATCCCCGCAAAGTAGGATCCTAACGCGGCTACTTAGCAATTTTAATATAAACTAAATTAACCCCTAACACAAACATTATTTGTTTCGAGAGGAAAGTGCCTCGTGCAGGCCTCTATCACAGGAAAATGCCTACAACGCTGAAGTGGAGAGAGATGGCAAAAAGGGCCATTCCCCTGTTCAAACTATGCTATGAGTCAACCTAGTGAAATTATAAGCTATTGTGATGCACGCTGTATTATGTGAAGATGAGGTGAATGATTTCGGAAGAATTCAACACCGTCACCTTATGCAACTCAAGAGATACTGAATTAGTGATCGCTGCTTTATTTATGCGGTCCTTCCGCTAGATCCTATACTAATATTTAGTTTTTGGGTCCAGATCACGATTAAGCCGCAAATGGCTGTGGATTCCAACTATCTTTAACATATAAGCCTGACAGGCGAGAATGATCAGTGTCAATATTGTCACCCGCATGGAGCATCCCCCTCAGTTAGACAGCGTGCGGATATGACATGAGGTGGTAGCTCCAGAATCATATGACGATCCTGTTACCACCCCATCATGACCACATATAACAGCACATGGAGAAGTCACATCACATAAGCATTGAAAAGCACACATAAGTTTATGGTGGGGACAAAGAGACAGCTACCCAACTATAGTGACCTTCCGGTGGTGTCGTGGTGGGTTCTAATACCACACACATGTCACTTGTAGAGTTAGATGGAGAACTGTGTCCTGTCCGTCACCCAGCGTGTCGGGTGCGGATCATATGAGGTCCGCACCCGGGGATTAACATTTTATCTGTCTTTAGGGTTATGTGTAATCGCCCAGAGATGCACTCCAGGCTAGTAATTATAATATTTTCGCAGTGCCTCCCACTTTGGCGTTGTAATCTAAACTAGCTAGTATCCAAAGATACAGGGGGAGTGTGTGCGGTCATCGCCACTTTGATTCTAACTGCTCTGAAACCCGAATAGTTTCAAAGTCAGCTCTAATCTAACGTGGTGGAGGGAAGTCCAAACAATTAGTAAGCCCGGAGGCCGGAGGAGCATAGACAGAGAAAATTACTCTTATATTCGTAAGAATAGGAGGCCTTATGGTATATTTATACAACCTAGCCGGTGTGCGGTGTTACATACTCCCGGAAAAGAGACTTACACAAAATGTCTCCTACAGAGTAATCGTCCCCTACTACTTATAAACCTATCCTATCGAGCTAAAATAATCCAGGTTTAGTCGACCGCATGTCAGGTTCGCGTAGTACGAACATGAACAGCGAGCTCAGTGAAAAATTTATGTTGTTGGCAAACAAGTTGTTGATGTATTGTGTAGGCTAGCGAACTGCAGTTCTAATGTTTTTTGAATAAAATAAGCAAAACATATAACTAGAAAGGCTACTGCCATGTAACTAACTATCACAGTACAGTAAAACTCTGAGGTCACATGACCTTGATGCGCCTGTTAGTAATCGGCACTAAAATAAGAATAATATATAAAGCTAAAAAAGTATAAACTATAAAAATGCGGTCTCAAACGATCGTGCGGTACCCGTTAGTCAACATTGCCTGATACAGAAATTAATACATTAATACAATAATGGAGTACCTATTAGTCATCGGTACAGAACAAGTTCTAGAGTCACTGTAGTTGAAGCGTCACATGTTCGGAACGCGAGATGGGACGATGCGGATGTTAGCTGCTAGGAAAATCTAAAGGCAAACTGTCTGATATGGCTCACTCTCAGGAACGGCGAAGAGGAACTGCTGCGGATGAGTGAGTCACGTTTATACACAGTAAGTAATTTAAACGGTGTTTAGAAGGTTCCATACTGGTGAGGAAGTTTGTAGCTGCCCTGTATTTATGAAAGGCTACAGTTTAAAGTTATAAGATGTGGAAGCATCCTGGCCGATCACAAGACGAGATGCACCGCATAGCTCATGCGGCACATCAGGCAATATCTCCTGACTGCGGTCGAAATGTCTAAGACTGTGCTCGACACATGTGCGGATTTGAAACTACCACTCATCGACGTGGTGTGGTAGATCTTGCGAGTTATCCATTGAGATCATCACTCGCCATACATACTTCAACGAGCATATCATCAGGGCCAACAGGCCCATCCGCAAGAAGGTCCCTCCGCCGTGTTGGTAGTGGGAGTTGCGTTCACTTAAATTTAGTTATTGCCCCCGGGCGATATCTTCCCGGGAGCGTACACGAACTTGGGATGCGGATGTGGTGGCTAGTACTCTAGAGACGAGTGCTCAAAACCGAGAGGTACAGTAGTAGGCTATAATGAGCCTGACTTTACAGTAAGCAGTTACCCACGACTCGCTTATCTCAGTCCAGGCACCTCACAACCACCTTCTCTCTCTCCTGACTGCTCTCGATTCTGATTTTCCAGCTCCTTTTACACTACGTGTGGTGTCACAGGTGGAGTGCCACAACCAATCAGCGCGCGAGTTTCAGAGGCCGGGAAAGTGATCACGTGATACGCTATCCTCCCCATTCACTAATTACATACACTCGAGAACAATAGTAACTATTTTGAGCTGAATTTGAGGGGATAAACATTAATAACTCGGCCATTTCTGGATCGGTTTTAAAATGGTAAAAAGATTTGGAATCCACGCTTCATTCTGGTAGTGATTGATACCAAGAACGCCGAGAAGAGTACAGTTTAAAGGAATTACATTACCAACCTAGTACACGATATGATGCCCTTCTCTCCAACGCTAAGGCGCGTCGGCAGGCGATCTCTGACGCCCACACATGCGCACTAGGCGATCTCACAGACTTTGTCATTTTAGAACCTCGCTCTATGGCTTTATACATACATACAGGACGTGCTTGGAACGTATCCGGTCCGATCGTCCTGCACTAAGCCAGGCTGGGACAGTTCGTACCTGACTGGTCGATCGATGCTACAAAGTTATCTAACCTGTCACTCATGCAATTTGTCACTCCTGCAGTTATCCGATCTGTCACCCATGCAGTTCATCAGTCATCCGATCTGTCGCGCATACGCTCAGTCAGTCTGTCTAACAGTTTGTTTGTCAGTCCGTGGGTGAGTGGTTTTGCCTAGCAGCATGCCCGTCAGTCCGTTACACATGTAGTCCATCGATCTGTCACGCATGCGTTCGCTCGGTAAGTCTGTCGTTTATGCAGTCGGTCGGTCGGTCGGTGGGTGGGAGGGTAGTTTGGTCTGTCAGCCTGTCCGTAAGTCCGTCATTTATGCAGTCATCTGATCCATCACCCATGCCATCATCCATCTGTCACTTACGCAGCACCTCATTCTGTCACTCGTATTTCCATCCTATCTGCCACTCATGCAGTCATCCGATCTGTCACTCATGCAGTTCATCAGTCTCTCACGCATGTAGTAATCCGATCAGTACTCATGCAGTCATCCGATCTGTCACTCATGCACTATTCCGATATGTCACTCATACAGTCATCCGATCTGTCACTCATGCGGTCGGTGATCTTTTGGTCAGTCGATCGCTGGGTGCCTTGATGTCTCAGCATGTCCGTCAGTCTGTCACTTTTGGTGCCACCTGCTCCTTCACTCGTGCAGTCATCTCTTTTGTCAGTCATGCAGTCATCCGATCTGTCACTCAGGTAGTCCGTCACTTCTTTCACTCATATAGTCATCAGATCTGTGACTCATGCAGTCCACTGATCTGGCACTCACGCAGTCATCCGATCTGCCACTCATGCAGTCCGTCAGATTGTCACTCATGCAGGCATCTTATATATCACTCATGGAGTCATCCGATATGTCACTCATGCAGTATGTAAGTCTGTCACTCAGGCAATCATCCGATCAGTCACTCATGCAGTCACCTGATATGTCACTCATGCAGGTCATCCGATCTGTCACTCATGCAGTCTGTCACTCCTGCAGTTGGTCAGTCAGTCGGTTGGCCGCTCAGTCGGTCGGCCTGTGGGCGGTGGTTTGGTCTGTCAACCTGTCCATCATGCACGCAGTCATCTGATATGTCACTCATTCAGTCCATCAGTCATCCAGCCATCCAATCTGCCACTCATACAGTCGGTTACCCAGTGGTTTTGTCAGAGGGTTGGTTAGTCTGTGGGTGCTTGGTTCTGTCTGTCAGCCGGACCGCCACTCATGCAGTCATCTGATCTATCACGCATGTAGCCCATCAGTCATTCAGTCTTCCGATCCATCACTCATACTGTCGGTCGGTCGCTTGCTCAGCGGGTTGGTCAGTCCGTGGGTGGGTGGTATGGTCTATCTATGGTATGTCCGGCAGTCCATCACTCATACAGTTATCCAATTTATCAGTCACCCAGTCGGTCTCTCGTACAGACGGTTGGTCGTCGCTCATGTGGTCGGGTGGTCGGTCAATCTGTCATGCATGCAGTCAATCCTATCTGCCACTCACACTTTGACAGGCAGCTGTTTTGGGAGCTGTCGTTGTTGTCCTGGTCGTGGTTATGGTGAGGGTGGCGTGGTGGTTGCAGACACATATTTTGTATATAGAGGGAACAAACGGCATGTGTTTAGATTTTTCTTCATTTCGGTCTGATATTCACCTGTTTCCCTCTCGCACCCACAGACGCAACACGCAACATCGCCCACGCACACGCCCGCACGCACAAACGCACACACACGCACACGCGGGTGCATCCACTTAATTAAAAATCTGACGAGGACGAGTTATTGTCTTCCAGTTGTCTAGACTTTTAGGATCCATTCAATTAGATATTAATGAGCATGTAGATGTTAAACATTTCCTTATTGAATGCCCATATGCAGGACAAGGGGAAAGTATTTCTGAAAATTTAACACTGGAATTTCTGGCTAGTTTATCGATCCAGTCATTGCAGTGATACATTTTCAAAAAATACGCTTCCCTTGTCCTGTAACTTGACATTCCTCAAGACCACTGCAGAGACCGGTTTTGGTAGACTTCATCATGAAAGCGTTAAAGGGTTAATGTCGTGATGTTCATGTACACGCGTAGTTCGGATCGACCGGTCAAGTGCCGGCCGTACCAGCTAAGCTGGGTACGCGGCACCTGTTCTGGATTCGTTTCCTGAACACACACCCCTGGGTAGAGCTATAAGCGTATATAGGCCTATGAGCGAGATCGCGTTGTAAAAACCCGACTAAGTTCGTTAAAGTGCATAGCGCACATGCGCGTGCTTAATACTATTTTGACAGAGCGCGTATTTCACGACCAAGATAGGATGGCGCTTTTAGTGTACAGAGTAGGTACATTGTAATCCTTTTTAATTACTTGTTCTCGCCAAATCTGGCATTAATCAAGATCAGAATTCGACGGGCTTTCCAAATCTGTAAACCATTTCAAAATCGGTTAAGAAATGGAAAACCGTACGCAGAACTTCTAGAATGTTCGAGAACATTCGACCGCGTTATTATCAGTTACACGGTGATTGGCCGTTCCTCGACCGATGATTGGTTGAAGCCCGCGCCCATGACGTCACGGGTATTATAAAAGGAGATGAAATCCCGAACTCGCGAGTAGCCTCGGCCAGGGGCCGAATAGGTTGGATCTGTGCCAGCTACTATCAGCAAGACAGGCATTAAGCAGATTATTTCTGTCTCGGGAAGTTTCTCTCCCGTAGCCACAGCAGCAATCCAACCCATTGCACTAAAAGCAATTTTTTATCTCCCGATTGTGCGGAGCATTTTTGGAACTTTTGAATATTGTTCACGAATAAATCAAGAACTAACTCAGAACACAAACATGCGGTGAGGCCTTTCCCGGCCTGAATATGTGATTCTACAGATGTAGAGGCAGCGATGTTCTTTGGTGGATGACTCGCCGGATCTGCCCGCCACCCCAAAAAGTGGTTATTCAACCACCCCCGCACTGATGTCATGCAGGTTTATTTAAACTGTTTGACCGCAGCAAGTAAACTTTGCCCGGTACGTCTTAAGAGCTAACTGACGTACCCCATACCGTTAAGCTTAGTTATGTATCTCCATCCATATTTAACAACCCCCGCTTATGAACGGGTTGTTATTAACTTCCATCCATACCATCGGTGTACGGGAACTTTCTTCCTAACAGTAACGTTATTGTATTACTTATGTACTGCTCGTTAGACTTTCTATATTGTGATTACCGTCCTGAGTTCGATCCGCTCCAGTTCTGGACTGCATACCGGAATCCTGTTTGCGGGAACCGACCTGTGGGAAGTTTCCAGCTTCCAGAGAACTAATCAACTCACGTCACACCAAGGGTGACGTATCAATTTCGGTAACACGATAGCCCGTCCTTAAGAATGGCTACAGATTATTCAAGTAACTATGCTTAACAATTTAATTATTCCGTTAATTACAGCTTTAATAATTATACTTTGTCTGTATAAATGGTCCCGATGACTAAAAGGAACCGTAACGGTCTTAGGACCGCTGGTTATAATTTCTTTATCTGTTTTTAGTTATTATTATTTTACTGTAAGATGTTTTACTAACCGCACCGTGGTAGGTCTGTCAACCTGTACTTTACATATTATTATAGTCATTTCACAATGTATTACTTGTTCTGGTTAGTTTTATATATGGCAAGTAACCATCAGTTCATATGTTTTGTTTATTTGTAGAAAATGTAGGACTGCAGTGCACGTAGGAAACACTATACAGGAACATTTTTATATGCATCACATTCTCTCGCCACCAACAATTTTTCACTGAGGTTGCTGTCCGTGCTATAACTCTGTTTATCCCGGCACGCTACCGACTAAAAAGCCTTTCTATTCAGCTCGATAGGATAGATTTAATATGATTATAGATAATTTCTTCGTCAAGAGACACATAGTGTACGCCTATTTTCCGGTAGTTGCGATAATTTAGCCCCGCACTCCGGCAAGGTTGTGTAAAATTGGCCAACATACCTATAGGGCCTCATATTTATAAGTTATTGTCTCTCTTCATGTTCCACTAAGCCTTATGGCTTCTTAATTGTGTGGCTGTCCCTATCCGCACCATGGACTGATCCGACGCTGAGAAACTTTTGGGGTTTCCGAGCGGTGATGGCCAGGGTGTGGTGTTACATACATTTCCCCGTGTATCTTCGGATACCTAGTAGTTAGTTATCCTGGCCAATGCAGGAAGCACTGCGAAAACATATTTTAATTATTATTTTCTTTTTCATTTGCAAGACAATTCCTCCACACCGCAATGTATAACTGGGAACTTACGTTTAAACATCAGGTTAAAAAGATAGCTCCATAGGACCTCGTGACGGGCGAGATGCGTATCCCCACCGAATTCCATAAGAATGTCTGGGCATGATGTTAAGATCTGCCACGCCCTCACGGGAAGGACATTCACGGTGGGTATTCGTCTCTCTTACCCCCCCCCCCCCACCGTAACGATAGATCAGTTGCCTAAACTTGCTTTTGTGAAAAGTAGCCAATGTCCTGTGACGTTTTATTTGGTTATGGAGCAAGATGTCCGGATTCTCACCCAGCTCGGAAATCTTGCGAAATAACATGTATGCACGCTGTCTTCAGTATTGATGTTCTCAATGACAGCCGTATCTAAGGCTAGGTAGGCGTCCGCCATTTGCGGCCTAAAATAGTTCTTGTCTCTAAAAAAATAAATGATAGGTTAGGTATAGAAGAGGGCCCGCATAAATTCCAGTTGTAAATTTCAAAAAAATTGTCTTTATGGTCTGCAAATTGAGGATGAGCTATTGTCTTCCAGTTGTCTATACTTTTATGCTATCAATTCAATTAGATAGTAATGAACATGTAAATGTTGAAACGTGGAACCTAAAATTCATACCAGATTTAAAATGCTGTGACAGTTGTTTCCTACAGTTCCAGATATATCCCACAGACACCACTACCATGATCACAAAATTCAAGGATGTTGCTAAAAATATCATTGCCAACCATTTCACGACGAAGACGTCCAAATCCGGCCTCAACCGTGATCTTGAGGAATGGCTATTTGCAGGCCAAGAGAATCATATTTTTGAAATTTATTGCGCTAAGGACTGGATCGATGACGAAGCCAGTCTTTCTAGTGTTCGATTTTGAAATAGTATCTTCTCTTGGTCTACGAATGGGCAGTCAATAAACAAATGTTTTGATTTTGCTGACCAAATCTGACCAATAAAAGGTTAAAACCTTCAGTAAGGTGGCATTGTAAAAGCAGGTAAAGTTAACCCTCGATTTGTTTAAGAAAATGTAATTTTTCTCATAGAAAAAATCCATTTGCAGACCAAGAGTAGACTATCATTGAAAACGTACCGGTGGAATGACTGACTCGTGTATCAGTTTAACCATTCACACTTTAATGATCAGATTTGGCTAAGAAAACTCTAAATATTTCCTTACTGAATGCCCATATGCAGGACAAGGGAAAAGTATTTCTGAAAATGTAACACTGCTATTTCTGGCTAGGTTATCGATCCAGTCATTGCAGATACATTTTCAAAAAATACGCTTCCCTCGGCCTGTAAATTGACAATCCTCAAGACCACTGCAGAGGCCGGTTTTGGCCGGCTTCGTCATGAAAGCGTTAAATGGTTAATGTCATGATGTTCATGTACATGCCGCTGACGACAGCATTGGGAGGAGACAGTGTTGAAGACATAAACAGAGAAGTACGTGGTCGGAGTTATGCCCCTTTAGCAGTGGACACTGCCTGTCTCATTCAGATCTTGCCATTTAACCCTTTAAGCCTTAAATGTTTTCAAGAAAATGAAATTTTCACAAAGGAAATATCAATTCGCAGACAAAGAGAAGACTATTTTTGTAAATTTACGACTGGAATGACTGGCTCGGTTATCGAGCCAGTCATTCCAGTTGTAAATTTCCAAAAAGATTGTCTTTATGGTCTGCAAATTGACATTTCTCAAGACCACTGCAGAGGGCATTTTTGACTGATATGAGTGTTAAAGGTTAACACGAGCACCTCTGCTCTTGTCATTGTGAGTCGTTTGAAATGGGAAATGACAGGAACGTTTAAATCAAATTACGTACATTAATGCATACATTATTGCGGACTGTCACTAACCACAGGAAGGCTGTTCTCATCGGTCACGCGTTAAAAATTTTCAACTAGAGAGCATTTACTGAAGTAACTCTAAATCTGCGATGTCTGGCCATGAAGAAATAGTATAATGCCTCTTCTAAGGCCATTGAACACGCCTGGTGCTGCTTGAATAAACACTGTAGGTGTAGTCACAGTTCAGAGATCCATGCTTGAAATTCCCATAGGCTTACACTAAAAGGTCACCTTGACCCTCCGGATAAAATAAGGTGTGTCTTCTAACATGCTCATTGAAGTTGCATGATGAAAGGCTATTAACTTATGCCGAACATGAAAGTTGAAATTTGTACCCGTGAATGACCTTGACCGCAAGAGAGATATTACAATTTTTATTGAAAATTATTCAGATCTCTCAATGTTCTAGGATCTGGCAAGGTTTGAAGAGAATCGGAAGAAAACTCTAGGAGAAAACGTTGTTCAAATATTGTTCCCATAGGTTTATTATGTGGATATGTGGCACGGAAACGCTGATTTCCCTAAAAATGTTTGGTGGATTAACTTTAAATTTGACACAAACTAAAGCCAATATAACACCTAGAAGTTCACTAAATTTAATATCGATCGCCGCCAGGAAAAAAATCTTTTTCACCTTGAATTCATTTCTGGAAAAAACGAAAATTGGTACGTGTGTCCCAAAAAGGTGCACCTGGTCGTCATTTTGAAAAGGAATATCTTCTTTCAAAAACAACCATCAGTGGTAACATCCTCACCACGTATGGTTGTGGACCGATCACAACTCAGCATGTAGTAGCACTTCAAAGATCCATATTGAAAATCCCCATACATTTCCTGTAGGGCTTTTTTGCCCAGTCAAATGTGGGTAGCTCGAAAACTATTGGGTAGCTCTAAATTCTCTTGAAGAGCTCACGATTCCAGACGAGGTAGAAAAAGTTGACCTAGTTTGGAGTTGATCGGATGAAAACTGTAAGAGGAGATGCGGTGCAAAGTTTTTGACGAAGAATAATAAGAAGAAAGAAGAAGAAGAATTATTAATCGCAGATTAACTAGTTGGCGACTAGTCGGAAACTCAGTCGTTCTATGTACGCCGGCCAGTTGCGAGTTGTAAGTTGTTCAGCTATAAACCAATAGCAGAGCGTATTGAATCACATGTTCACCTGTTAATGGATGTAAGGATCACAAAAACTAAATGCTCTGTTCAGAAATGGGAAGACCTGTTTTTATTTGGCCGCTTCTATCTCACTGGACAGATATGATATGTGACTTAATTATGACGTCATAATCAATAACGTCACCTGCCATCATAATGGCGGATAGATTCCTCACGAAAATCGAAAAGACTGTTATGAGTGTACGAATTGTGTGTTTTTGATGAACCTCCAAATTAATAAACATTATGTTGAATATTGTGAAACTAATTTGACTTGAAGCTTATGGCAGCAATAGCCCTCTCTCTGAAATTAGTTTCAAAGAACGTAGAATTCTGGGAATTCAATGTTCACATGATATTCATCGAGTCCAATATTCGTACAAAGTGGGCGGAGGTTAGCAAGAAATGCAATTATCCAGTTTGAGCCCATCTCAAGCTAAGCTCCACCCGCGTTTCGCCCGTGTTGGGATCGATCGATCCCTAAACTCACTGGCTATCAATTTCCAGTAAACTATGCAGGATTAGAGGTAAGCTGTCCGAATATTTTGAAACTAATTTTACTGGATGCTTTGCTGCCTAGGGCGGTTGTTGTTGCCTATTGCAGCAACAGCGTCCAGTCAAATTAGTTTCAACAGATTCAATAGCAAGTTTATTAAATCGTCAAGACATACAATTTGTACAACGACGCTTAGTCCGTCATCAATTATGCGTTCCTGAAGAACTTATCTACGTCATTTATGACGCCATTGAGCATGGCGTCATCCTACACGTCACATAGTCGATGATGACGTCATATGGATACACTATAAAGCTCCATTGACGTGCCAGAGCTAGAAATGGAGCCCTTTATTTGATATCACAAGGATGTGTACAATTATGGCCTTACATATCATATCAATGAATAAATGGCAGTACAATGCAAATATCTCGACTATTACCATACACGCACGGCTGCATACGATGAGCGAGGAGTATCAGAAACACTAGTTTGAAAGATGTTGGGGTCTGAGATGGAATAATGTTAAAGGTGCATATTCACACCAGAATGCTTGAAAATAAAATTGCTAAAATTGTATGCTTTTATAGGCTTAAATTATGTGTTTATACGGCTGCATACGATGAGATTTGATGACGGCCTATATGGAACCCTTTGTGAGGTAATGATTGTGACGTCATCATACATGCGGTGGTATGAGTATGACGTCATACGAGGCCATATGATGGATGGATACTCTAGAAAGGTGAATTCCGGCCCCGTCACACATATGTGTTATTATTTGTTGTTTTTCTGGAAACTCTTATGAGCAGACGAGTTTCTGAATTTAGCGAAGCAATCTATTCACGAAACAACTCGGAAAATCTACAATATGCCTAGACAGTTCGCCGGCGGCAGACAAAATAGTAGCACCGCTATGCTCGGCGACCGAAACGTCAAAGACGGATACCTACGAGAACAGAAACCGCAACAAATTATAACACAACATCAAATAAATAAGTGCCGTAATGCTGAATTATCTTTGTTTGCGCAAGACTAGTGATGAATCGCGAACGACCTCTAAATAGCAAATTCAGTTTTCTCTGGACCACGGAGGTAAAATTCACCGCCAGATTTGTGTTTACATTGTACTAATTGTGGAATTTATAATTTGCATATTCTTGGATATTGAGTGGTCGTATATATAAGAATTGATTAAATTTCTAGATCTAGCAGCTATAGCCCCTTTAAACACCGTGAATGGTTAGATTACATTAAAACTGTTTGCAACATATGAAAGGTAAAAATCTAGTCATATGCGCTACGTCAGTGAGTGCTTAAAAGATCTTGCACTTCAAGAAACAGACTTCCCTGCAGTCTAAAGATTATTGAAAGATAATTGCCACAAAATGTTTCTGGCATCTAGAGTTCTGAGACTTACTGACTACATACCACCACCCAGTGTACACACTTCTGAAGGACAGTTTATCTGGACTAACAGGTCAAAGCCGACACAATTCGAGAATGGTTCAAGGAAAAGTTCACTGCCCACGATGGTGAGCCACTACACTCGTTTTCAGGTGACCCCAGGCCATTACTAACACCAATTAAAACAGCAGATGTGGAGAAGGCACTTAAATCCCTAAAAAACTGGACGTGCATCTGGATCTGATGGCAGGAGCAATGAACTATTCAAATACTCAAACGAGGATATCTCAAAACCGATCACGTACATAATCAATTCAGCTTTTATGTATCTTTTCCCCATCGTGGACGCCGATTTTATTTACTATTGTTCTTTCGTTTCATTCATGTTTTAATAAATGTACACTCGTTTACTAATATTATAAACTTACAATAGTGCATAAACCTAACTAATTCTTAATAGCAACATATTTCACTAAGTAACCATTTCCATGCTAAAATAAGCCATAGGATTCGGCATAAACCTAACAAATTATAAACTCAGATGATACAATTTCTTTATAGCAAATAGAATCCGCTGCCGATATAAAAAGTAGTTCCAAACATAGGACGCTACTGTGTGTTAAAATATTACACCAGAAGATCAGACCAAGCAGTCGGCACAGCAGCTTGCTTCCATTGTGCTTAACTCTGGCCAACCTGACTACCATCTAATTGTACTTCCTTCCTTTGGTTTGGTTGGGCCGACCCTTGAAATCGCACAGGTGTCTCGATGTCTTCAATCTAAACGAAGAGTTCATATAACACCCCAGTATCTTCGATGATAACTTTATCATAGAATCTTTTAAGCCATAGTAGAAATGCACTGCGAAATAATAATATAATCGTGCTGGCCTAGCAGTGAATCTTTGACTGTTGGAGTTTAAACCTGACGCAGATAATCATTAGCTCCAGCGACCAAGTCTAAAACATCGTATTCTGGAAACACCTACTACGGCAAAAGACGCTCATAACGAACTGATTCTTTTGTGACTGGAAGGGTCGATTGGGTCCACCACGCCTTCGAGGTAACGGTAAAGGTCACAACAGTGCTTTATCTTCTTCTTCGGCTCAGTCCTAAGTAGGCACAGTGCTTACTTAATGCTTTTCATTGTCCTGTACTTGTCCTTGTTTTGTGTTGTTGCGTCAGACACTAGGAAAAGAGTCGCTTTTCGGCTCCGTCTCCTGTCGGCCTGGCAACATGTAAGCTCCGTCGGCCTAAAATAGGTGCGCAATAAATCAGACACGAGATGGTAAAACCTGTTAACCAGGAATACCAGAAGCGCGGGGCAGCGGGGCAATTGCCCCCGTTGCCCTTTGGCCACGGGGCAGGGGTGGGGGGACGGGGCGCAGATGTGGCCTTTATCCATTTTCATTCGAAAAATGAGTAAACTTTACTTTAGTACTTCAAAAAAAGATTTTTTAGAATGTTCAGAGCAGATTGAGCAGTTGTATTAAAGCTGGGTTGTTTGGGCATTAACACAAGTCCATAAAGTGCAGGGGGTGCAGCAATGTCGAAACACGACAACAAAGGATATTAGAATTAACAACTCTCAAAATCAATATTTTAATTTACGTGTGATGCATATGAAAAGGTAGAAATAATTTGTATACACATGGCCGAAATGCGAAATCTGAGGGGATATTTGAGGAATGAGTAAGATTTGTTGTCGCTCCCCCCCCCCCCAACCCCACCATACAGAATGGGAGGGGTCTGGGGCCTCCTCTGAATAATGTAAAAAGTAGATGCTCTTAGGAGCCATCTCTTATATCGCCTACATTTCTAATTAATAAATATCATCATTTTGTATTTGTTTAACACTGTATTCTTTATATGAGCATGAGCATCCCATCCCTCCATCCAAACCCCTCACTACGATCTCGTCCCGCCATTTGAAGGCCTATTTTTAATAGACTGTGCCAACTGTCCATCCGAAACCAAAAAGCCAATATGGCTAAGTAAGAGGCTGCGAAATCATAATTTAAATTACTTATTTCATACACACTTGAATAGTTTGTTACCAATTTGCTGTAGCGGTGTTGCTACCTCATCTGTCTATTCATCCAGCATCGTATTCTTTAAGGGAGTCCTTAAGAACTGCTGGTCATCTGAAAAAAATTTCCGAGCTATTTTTGTTCAAAATATTGCAGATTATAATACTTACTCAGGATTTTTCTTATTATTCTCCAATCGACTTGAAATTTCTTATATTGCATTGATTGTGTGCTGCCTCATGAATTTAAAGCTTATCCATCCAACGAACGGATGCCAGACAGACGGACAATGGATGGTCACCATGGCATCAGCTCACTTGTCCATTCTGGCCCGGTGAGCTAATAACAATGATAACTGAGTCATTGGAGTGAACAACTAAGAAGAAAACAGACAGTATATTCTGGGATTGCTACACATTTATAAAATATGCCTGATTCCGATACAATTCCATGAGAGGTGGGGGGGGGGACACAAATATCACGGCTCAAAATTATAGATGACATTTGACACTCCACCCCAATTTGGCATTCTATTGTCACAAAGGGGACACAATCATCACACAGATATAGGTTAAGGAGAGCATTTCATATCTCAATACCATCCCTGTTATATTGTTTCACCTACGATTCAGTAGAGAGTTGCCATAAATATCATGATTCAAGATTACCCATGATATTTGGACTGCCCATGTTGTCAACCAATTTTCACTAAGGTAACTAAATCCCCAAGGTTCTAATTTCCATCCAATGCAATGAAGTCGCCCACCGTACCAGAGTTATGTTAGGAAGAGAATTCCACATCGCAGAACTATACATGATATTCTGTTTCTGATACCAATCATTACTGGTTAATGGCACAAATACCATTGCTCAAACTTATCAATGACATCAATGACAACCCCACAAACCTCCCCTACATCATACAGAGAGGTTAGAGCTGATTTCATATTTTATGACCATCGATGGTATTCTATTTTCCATGCCATTCAAAATTACTCAGGATATTTAGACCCCTCCCACAATTTGCCATCCTATTGCCATTAAGGTGACAAAATCTTAGAGAGAGAGGGTAGGGAGAGCAGTTCATATGCTACTCTTGTCAAAACATCGTCAGCACGCAGATTTACAATTGCTTGCACCTGTACCTTCTAGTTATACATATATAATCGGATATGTTATCTCTGGCGAGATACGTAATCTGTGCAGAGACAGTCTACTATCAAATAAGTAAGGACGTTAGCTTAAATTCGGCTACGTACCTTCCACTGTACTCGGAGATAGTGTACAAACTGGCTGTGAACTATGTAGTGTAATAGACAACTCAATACTCAAACTGTACAGGCATAGCAGCTGCACCAATAGCAAGGATGAACCGGTCGTGTTCTGCGCTGGCGGGAATGGTCGCGCGGCCCCACTGGAATATTATTGTTCCACTGACTCCCACCCATTTGTGTTCTCGCGAGATCTCCTACGCTAATGGGAGCGAGACAGCTCTCATGGATATTGACAGGCCATTAGCGTAGTAATTTTGCCGACTATTTCAGCTCAGTGAAGTTAGCTGGATATTGGATATTGGATATTGAATATTCCATTTCCTGTAGCGGGATATTGGATATTCAATTTCCTGTAGCGGGATATTAGATATTCAATTTCCTGTAGCGGGATATTGGATATTCAATTTCCTGTAGTGGGATATTGGATATTCAATTTCCTGTAGCGGAATGTTGGATATTCAATTTTCTGTAGCGGGATATTGGATATTCAACAGATATGCACCTGAGCTAATCAGCTGTGGGCTAGGGTATATGCGCCAGGTCGAGGGGCGTGACCTAATGCTGACATGGCAGCACATTAGGCAATGCGATGACGGGCAGGTGGATGGATGAGGCGCCTGCTCAGTCGTTTAGTGACAGCAGTGGTTATCCGAGTGGTGCGGGCGGTCTGCCCGCCTGGTGCCGCGTGCATACCACGAGTATGGCAGTAGGACAAGGTGGATTAAATATCTTCGGTTGAATATTCCACTGGGATGACCAGCCAGTCATTTTAGTGGTGCAATTTTCAAAAACAGTCTTCTCTTCTCTTGGCCTGCATATGGACATTCTTCAAGAGCACTAGGAGGTCGATTTTGACCGGCTTCTCCCATACCCTTTCAACGACAAGTCCAAGTACATTCTTTACGATATTTTGTTCAATATTTTGAAATTAATATAACATTACAGTCACATTAATTTTAAAATATTCAAAAAGTTTCCTGCATTTAGAGGTGCTTTGAAATGGAGAAATGTGCATTTGTTGACCAAGAAGATTATTTTAGAAATTGTACCACTGGAATGACTGGCTCGATGACAGAGTGGGTAATTCCAGTGGTAAATTGTCAAAAAACAGTGTCTTGGTCTGCCGATTAATGGATGTTCATAAAGCAACAATTTGAACTTTTTTTGCGGTTGCTAATGTGATTCTTTTTATTTAGACCATACAGGTAATATTTTGTTTATATTTCAGGCAATATGTCAACCTGACATGATTTCATCACTAGGCATTTGATCAGCTGCTGCGTCCAGCGAAGCATGTACATTTATGCAAATACAATCCTGTTGACAATACCAGATAATTGTACATTTCCGCATAGAGTATGCTGTACTTTGTGCATTCCGGATGCTACATTGTAGCCCGAGCTTTGTAAACGGTGCATAGTATGGTGCTATTTTAAGGAGAATGTAATCAATAATCTTGAGAATGAGTTAAATTAACAGCTCATATCATTACTTGTAGTTGGCTCCCATACTGGATTTCTGGTCCATTTTGACAGAGTTCCTTCACAAACCTACTCCAATTTACTTACGAAGTTTCGAACTGATCTGAAAAGACAGTCGCAAGATTAATCATCGGGAATCATCGCAGTTGCTGATGGTCTCTGCTGGACACACTAGATTTGCAACAAATCTTGAACAATGGTAGTATTGTAAAATATATTTAGAACTGATGACAAGACTATTATGGCAGTGAAAATGTGTAACATCATCAGCAGATGTTTTATGACAGAGAGCTCCAGTGTAAATGTTCTTTCGCCAGGATGACTGAATCTAAGCGGCTAGTACATTACGCGAATTGGTCATTAAAAATCTGTTAAAATCCTCGTAAACTTAATATCTAATGTGTGGTGAATTTGACATTTTTGGCAGTGACTATCACTATCGACTAGACGGACTTTGTCAAATAAATACCTTGAGAAGTATTGAAAATTCTACATTCTTTGCTAAACGGTGTATTCAAAGCTTGGAAAATTTAAATTTTATCATGTGTGATTCCCATTATTTTTATTATTTAGCTGCGAGCTCGGCTACTAATTGTGAGTTTTCTGCAAAATTGTTGCTGCAAATGGAAATTGATTGCAGGCTGTATAAAAGTGTTCTGGAATATGACGAATTAGTTATGGACTATGTATGGCATTTCATTCTGCAGGTCTATGAATCCTGTTAACTATGTAGCAGTGTAACAGAGGCTCTGGTATTGAAGAATATCCATTTGCTGGCCAAGCGAAGACGGATTTTAGAAAGTTTCGAATGGAATAGCTGGCTGAGTTGATAAGTAAGCCAGTCAATTAATCCTGTGATTTCTAAAAACTGAAATAAACAATCTTGGCCATTAGAGGGTTGAGATGATCATTAATCCATTTAACACTAAAGCCGGTCAAAACAGCTTTTGCAGGGATCTTGAGAAATATTCAATTGCAGACCAAAATTTTCTACTGGAATGCCGGGATCGATAACTGAGCAGGTCATTCCAGTGGTAAACCTGTCAAAAAATCGTTTCTTGGTCTGCAAATTGACATTTTCTATGAGAAAGTTAAAATTTTCTTGAACAAATTTGAGCATTAATGTAAAGTATTAAACTAAAAGTCTTGGCTCTCTTGGAGCTTAGACAAGTGAGTCGGAAGGAACAGGGATAAGTATTTATTACCAAATGGATTGAGCCAAAGTCTCTAATTATGTATTAACTGATATGCTATAGCTGGAATTATATAAGATGGCAAATAAAGTTAATATTGGATGTGCTTTGAACAACTCGGTCCTTATTTAATATTTTGCCCTTATATGGGTGGTCGTTCATTCCCATGCTATGAATTAGTAATTACAGATTATGATATAATGTTTGTACACAGGTTTCTGGCCAGATTGTGGATCTCATTCAAGAACCTTCACTGTACAAAATACTAATTTCCACGGGTCAAAACATTACTTAACTATATGTGCAGTAATCTCTAATCTTTAAAGCATCGTTGCTAATCTTGGATCTAACTACTGAATCCGATTAATTTTTAATTTTACTATTAAAGTCTTTCTAACAACCTTCAGACAAACCATTTCTTCTGATTTAACACAGTAATAGTGATGTCTTATTCTTAATTAGAATTGCTTTTCAGAAAAATAGCAAAGTTCTTGTCATTCCAGTGTTATTTCTCAAGGTCTGTCCATACTCAGTAAGTTATAGCCTGGCATGTGGAGGACTGGTGAAATCTTGACATCTCACTGAGGCATGCAATCTTCACATCTCACTGAGCCAACCCTTAGATAATTGTTTGTTTGGAAATGGGGGAACTCACATCTTCTTGATTTGCCATGGAAAATGTGTGCAGTTTTTAGCTTACCTGGCCAAAATTGCAAAATGAGGTTCTGCCATGGCAACCGTCCATCTGTTATCCATCGGCCGCCCATCGACTTGTACTTGGAGCGTCACATGCCCTTCTTGGTCCTCTTGTTCAAACAGTCTTGCTGTCTCTGAGAGCTGGCGTTGTCCTATGTATTAACAGTATGCAGTAGCGCAATTTCAATTAATTACACAGATTAGCATTCAAAGGGAAATTGAATGGTAAATTTTCTGATGCAATTGTTAAAAGCCCTCATTCAATCTGCAAACTAATGGCTAGTTCATAATTGTCAGGGTGACAGAAGGTACTTGTTACTAGCCCTGCTGGCTAGGAGCTTGTGCAGCTTTAGCACAGACCAGGATTCCTCTTGTCAATATAAATAAGTGCGCCACACTATGGTTGCAACATAGACAGCTTTGTCCGAAATGTCAAAAACCTGACAGACAGACTAACAAACTGACTTACGAGACCCAACTAAAATGCCATTTAACTAAATTTCAACTTCGTCCCATAAAACAGTCAAACCGTCTTGATCATACAGCTACATAATTCAGAGGCTAATTGTTGAGTACCGTTCTCAGGTAAAAACTAACATCTGAAAATGATTATGAAGATTGTGCTAACCATTTTGGTCCTGAATTTCCAATGTCTCAATTGCAAGAGAACTGTAGATCTAAGCTGTTGAATATTTTAAAATAATTTGACTGGGAGTTGTTGTAACTCCCAGTCAAATTAGTCTCAATATATTCAACAAAATATTCCTTGAGCAAAAATAATTTGTTGTGTAGGAATGGAAGGGTTAGCCAAAATGTAGAATATGATTCTACTTAACCCTTTCACACTGACCTCTAACCGTTGCCCAAACTACTTGACCGGTACTGTCAAAATGGACATCCACACGTCTCAACTTATACAAGAGGTAATATTACTTGGCTGCAACCGGAGATGAACCCAAACCTGGATGTACTGTCGATATGTAAGTAGATAGTTAGGAATTACGGGACTGGATCCTATGACATTTAAGTACTCCCAAACTACATTTCGAAACTCAATATTCAATGGTGCAATATTAACAGGTAACTCTAATTTTAATAATATGGAATCCAATACAGACATCATCTCCGAAACAAACTATACGACAAAACCGTTTCCTGATCCTGACGAAACTGTGCTTAATGTTCTAATTCAGTACACCCAGAAGCTGCCACCTTTCGTGTACAAAGCATTTTCAACTGCAGTGTTTGGGTTCGGGATGATCACAAACCTGTTACTTATTGCGTATCTTATCAGATCTAAAAGGTGTCAAATTCCGATATTCACTCTTCTCACCAGTTTGGCATTCTGTGACTTAATGACGTCTATCGTGGCAGTTTTGACTGCATATCTCCTCTTACCATTCATTGTGGCAAAACAAAAGGACATCATATGCCGGCTGTGTGCGTTATTTATATCTGTCACATTTAAGTCCACAATATGCCACATGGTACTTTTGTCAGCAGTCCGTTATTATCAGATATGTTATCCACTTAAAGCCAACAGCGTAGTTACAGTACGGTGGATGTTACAGAACTGTGTGTTGGTGTGGCTCCTGTGCGTCTGTGTTTCATTCCTGTTTGTTATTGTATACGGCCCGTCTCCGGTCATGTACAGGGGCAGGGGGGGGGGGGGGGGACATTGAATATGTGTGTGTTTTCCAAGCCAATCGCGAGGTAAAGGAGTTATTATATATTTTCTTTGTTTTTCTATAACCTTGTATTCTTGTAGGAACACTTCATTTTCTAAAACAACGACGGATGTCTAGTGATTCTGACCTTACTCAGCAGGAAAGACGTAACATTAGCTCTAAAATCGTCTATGTTATTATTGTCATGTTTATCGTGACGATATTGCCACGTTCTTCACACAGCATGTACCATGCCATCTTTGGCATGCCTCGCTAGGAATTCCACCATGCACTTTGGATTCTCCTTCTCTATTTCTCATACATTAACTCAGCTGCCAATCTGTTTGTTTATTTAATATGCTCGAAGGATATTCGGCAGGATATTGCAATTGTTCTGTGCAAGAAACGTTCAGAAGGCGGGATTTGATGAATGAACTCTTCCACCATATGCCAAACACAAAGATATACTAACATTTAGAAATTCTAGGATTTAAAATATGTGTGATAAGAACCCATATATAAATAATAACTTCGGGATGTGGAATTTCCTTGACGATGGCCTTCAGGACCATGCCGGGGGACTACTTCAGCACTAACAGGCATTCTGCTGAGGAAACTAATTTAACTTATTATGAATAATTATGTGATCGGGCCACACTTATAGCGGCAATAGAGTGGTTCAGCCATTTCTAACAAAGCTCGGGCCACGCTTTGCGCGTGCTGGGATCGTTTTATATACTTTGAACTCGGAATTCCAGGAAACCCAGTTTCAAGCTAGCCAGTGCAGATGCTGTTGCTGCCTATGGCGCTGCCAAATTAGATTCAAAATATCCATCAGCATATTTAATAAATAGTAAATCAAGCAAAGACATACAATTCGTGCACTTGACAGACGATTCGATGTTCATGACGGAGCTAAATACGTAATTCATTATCCACTTTGATAGCGACGCCAGCCCACATTTGACGTAATTGGTTATTATGTCATATCCTTGAGCGATAGAGCGGATGCATGGATTGACAAGAATTCAAAGCCTGTTTCATTCAATTCGTTGGGGTGGACAATATTCTCCATATGACTAGCGGGAGTACACCTATATATATTTAAAAAATCTTTCTTTTTCTTTTTAATTCTTCGGACACTGTAAGATATACAAAAGCAAGAATCTAAAAAATACTCAATAATTAAATAATAAAACTGTACTCCCTTTGAAAATCCACCAATCCCCAATGTTCGTAATCTATGTATATGTAGCGACCCGAGGTCACCAGAAGTCAGCTGTGGCAGTCCGTCTGTCAGGTCTAGTGGTCTAATGTAAGATCTACCCTCTCCCAAGACCTGCCACCTGTCTCGTTGTGTTCATCCAGATGACAAATCCCCTTTAAGAGAGGCGTTGAATATAAATGAAACTAATTATCCGATGCCGATAGTGTCCCTTTAATAGGCAAGCCGTGAGAAGTGAAATATCCAATACGGATAGTATCCCTTTAATTCATAATGTAATCCTGCTGTCACAATCGGTAGCAGCTCGCTACTAACATGCCAGATTCACACAAGGGTATATGAGGGGAATAGCAGAAGCAAGAATAGGTAGATGTGTAATGTGTGTAAGGGATGACACTTCCGATTTCACTCTTCAGGCATCAGCATCCGTTTGTCCCGACGGTTTCCACAGTGTATTCCAAGTTCCAATAGGATAGAGCAGCAAACGGGTTACTTTGATGCGCTTAATACATCAGAGTAATAATTGGACAAAATCAGGTTATGAAAATTCAAGTTTTATTAGTTGAAGATAAAGACTAATCACTATTAGTCAATTAAAGTAAGTTCTCCATCGTTGAATGACGCAAATAATAGGATAAGACTGTACACTAAAATTCAGATAGATACGGTAAAATAATAGACCAAGAACTTCCCCTGATTTGTGCCGATATGGCTATCAGGTCTACGAACTATAAAATCTAATATGATTCTGTTGAAATATGAGTATCTAGAAAATATATATGCCCGATTGGTCCACATAAGATAGGCAATATAGATTATGTGATCGTTTTCCTGAAATTAGGTCAAAGTAAAAGTTTCAAAATAATACCGCAAGAAGCGCTAACGGGAATTTCCAGCTGTCAAAACAAGGTTCGAATTCCGCGCATATGTTACCAAAACAAAGATAACCTATGACAGCTCTCCTTCTTCTGGATAAATTCCGATAGTCAAGATTATTTCAAAAATCCGCAGCACTTACTATTATTGAAGGGATCTGAAAATCAATCAATACTAGATGTGTAGATAGATGTACAGTGGTCTGAATCAGACGTAAAAGGTAAGATGACGTGAACGTCAGAGTTGATCCGAATCGAATCCCCGAATATCCGAAAGAGCAGCCTATTTAAGCTAACGCGCACGAGACACCGTGGATACCTCGGACTTGACTGAATCAAATTGCTATATTACGCATCAAAATTTTGTACGACCTACACTAAATTTCCTTATTCCACAAAGCTACGAGTTTACAATACGACAATATTAAAAGTAAATTCATTTGACATAGAATTCTCGGGAAAATAGGACTTCCGAAAGGTGCTACGCGGTAGGCGCACGTTCTATATCCGAAATAGAAGTTCTGCTCTACCGAGGCTATACCGAAGCTCTACCGCTTGGAGATACAGGTTCTAAAAACCCTAAATACAGTGTTATTGCAATAAATTATGGCCTAACTAAGGTGCTATAGCCTTAAAATTACATCTACAATATGTCATCACATTTAATAATAGACAATCTCATGACACCAGTTTTCGAATATATGGACATCATCATATTCCTAATATGAAATCATTACATATACATATATTTCATCAGGTATAGCCTAGCAAATAAATGTTTAGAAATATAAGAAATCCTCACTTAGTCTAATACTATCACCGGCTTATAGAGGCGAAGAGACTACACATTTGATGAATAAATGAGCACCCCCAGGCCTCACGGGTGTTTCCATAGTTGACACTCTTTTTTCACTAATGATTCAGATAGGCCTACGGACCTTTCTAGTTTTATCTATGCCCCGCCCATCTCGAGCTAACCTCCACCCACACCTTTCCCGTGTTGGGATCGTTCGATTCCTGAACTCCATGACTATCAATTTCCAGATAACTATACACGTAACCTATTAAATATTTTGAAACTAATTTGACTGGCCGCTGTTGCTGCATATGGCAGCAACAGCGTCCAGTCAAATTAGATTAAAAATATCCAACAGAATGTTTATTAAATACTAATTATAGTCCAGGAGCTAAAGCTAGGTCAGTATTCGGAAGGTCTGACACTTGCTGTGGCTTGGGGGACATGTCCCACACATTTTAAGCCCTGTTGTACAAACAAATTGTGGTAGCACTAATTAGTTATCCTGATTTCTTTGCATAGGGGGTCTAGGCTTTGGCTGTATCCACAGTGCACAACGATATAAGCATGATCGTGTCATAACTCAAAGTAATATCATATTAGATTCACCATATATGATATTTAGACGGATATCGACCTAACATATATCCAACATACATTTTGCATGCATATACCAAAGGCGAGGGTGAAATGTGAAGGTTATATTTTATGTATGTATACTAACTCCATCATAGAATCTGTATATCCAGCTGTACCACTGTTGACAAAGCACCCAGGTAATGGTGGTTGGAATGAGACAGATGGATGTGGTGGTAATCGGTGCGGAAAAGCAAATTAAAATGAATACTACAAAACACATAAGCCTCGCTATGACAATGAGGCATCTTACAGGTTCCAAACAAGTTGTCACCATTCTGAATCGTATGGGTCATAGCGTTTCCTATGATGATATTGAGGTAGTTGACACTAGTATGGCGCTTGAAGTATTAGCTCAATCAACACGGTATGGAGTTGTAATACCAACAAACATTGTTCCAAACTCGTTCGTTCAAGTAGCAGCTGATAACAATGATATACTTGAAGAAACCTTAGACGGTAAACAGACAACTCACTCAACGACAATGGTGATGTTCCAACGAATGCAATTTGGCCCAAGACCAGAGCGTGTCATACATGCTGAACACTCAGTCAGGAGAAGGGCTTTGACAGCACCAGGTACTGAAAACAGAATTCTTGATTGTGGGGTGTTTGGTAGAAGACCAGTTGTGACCGCGTTCATAGACACTGTCAAGAAGGATTGGTACCAATGTGATAGCTCAATCCAGGAACAGGCATTAGTCATGGATCTTGCATGGGCCATCGTTCGAATGTGTCCAATAAAATTGTTTGCGGTAGATCTTGTACCCATGATGACCACAGAAACACAAACAGTCCCTAGTTGGAGTGGATTTAATGCACTTGTATCATGTGCTAACGCACCTTTTACACAAATCGGTTACTGTCCAATGATTTCCGGATCACCAACTGAATTCAATACGTGTATACGGTCATGAAACAAGTTCAAAGAATGATGACAACACTAGGACAGAATGACTCGGTCATTACATTCGACTTGGCCATATATGTCACGGCAAAGGAGATACAGTGGCGATATAAAGAAGAGTTTAGTGACACTGTGATCAGACTAGGGGGATTCCATATTGCGCTAAACTACTTAGCTGTTATTGGAAAGATGTTTGATGACTCTGGCTTAGAAGATCTCCTCATAGAGGCCAACACATATGGTAGCAGCACGGCTGCTGCTTTACTTAAAGGGAAGTCATATAATCGAGGAGTGAGGGCTCACAAATTGGTTATGGAAGCGCTGCTGCGATTACAATGGCAGTCTTTTTCCAAATGGGTTCAACAAAATGGACAACATGAAGACCACATTACTCCAACAGAAATGGAGAGTCTGGATGAGGAAATTAAGATGTGCCGAAGCAGCATTGACGACTTACCCGCACTGCAAGAAAATTTCAAAGAGGTGTGTATGTACGTGAATAAATTGCAACAGCTGTTCAAATCCTTTAAAGTTGAGTCAAACTCGAAATCACACCTGTTCGCATTTTGGAACTCATATATTCATATGGTAGAGCTGCTGCTTGGATTCATAAGAGCTGAGAGAACTGGAGATTGGAAGGCACACCTATCTGCTACTGCTGCTATGGCGCCATATTTCTACAGCATGGACAGAACCAATTGTGCAAGATGGCTGCCAATATATCTTGCGGACATGAAGATGCTTCCAAGTACACATCACCATGTACATGAACAATTCTTGAATGGAAATCATTCCGTAAGTCGCTCAGACCATCCATTCAATCAAGTGTGGACAGATATGGCCTTAGAGCAATCGATGAATTTGGATTCCAAAAAGCGAGGTGGTATTATTGGAATAACACAAAAGCCAGGAGCTCTGGAGAGGTGGTTTTTAACTAGCCACGAGAGGGCAGCCATAACAACGGTCACAAAGCAAATGTGTGGGTTACAAGATAGTCACATGTTTGGAGTACATAAGGAAATGGGGACTAATCGAATGAACAGGGATGAAACCGATGTGCAGAAGATACTTTCGATGTTCTCATCAGATATAATGACCAATCCCTTTAATATTGCGGAAAACGACGACAGCGAGCGTCTTCCGCTTGTAAACATTGCAACTGGCGTGGTATTGCCTAGTGAAATCGCCAAGAGACTTGTTTCCGCCTGTGACATTGGTAAGGAGATTATGGAAAATTTTGTTCAGGAGCGGCTGTACACTAACACGAGAAGCTTTTGGGACACGTTGCCACACTTAAAACTTAAAACATTTGCCAGCCTAGCACAGAAGAAAAAACTCAAAACAAATGATGAAAAAATTAACAATGTGAGATCTGACCGCGAACTATTTGGTCGATTAATTATTGCCGCAAGGTCCATAGATGTTGATTTAAAACTAGTGATGACGTATGAACTGCCTGCTGTTCCACTATCATTGTCACATATGGATGGGACTCTAAGAAAGAATGTGAAAAGTGTTCTGTTAAGTGAACTAGAAAAGGAAGTAAATGTTGATGGACGGCTTCCACCTGTTGACAAGACAGGCGCAACAGCTTATGTAGTAGATGGCATGGCAATTGTGCAAATGGTTAAAACTGGAGGTACGTCTACATTTGGAGAATTGGCTGATAAATACTGGCACATCTTTACAGTTCCACTGAATCAAGAAGACTGCAACAGAGTAGATATAGTTTTTGACAGATATGATAGACTGGAATCTCTCAAAGCGGAAGAGCGGCTAAAACGTGGGTCATCAACAGCATTGGAAGTAAAGATTGCTGGAGAAAATACTCCCGTTCCAAAGCAATGGGCCAAGTACATCAGCAATCCAAGCAACAAAAGTAACCTGGTTGCATTTCTCAGCAAGCGGTGGCGTGATACTGGTCCAAATATGCTATCTGCCGACAGTTGCGTCATTCTTGCTGGTGGCTTTAACGATGGAATGGATGTTGTTGTCATTTCAGCGAACAATTCGTCGTATTTGGAAGAACTTCGATCAGATCACGAGGAAGCAGATACACGTATGATGTTGTACGCGCTACACGCTTCAAAAGACCACATGCGTGTTGTTATACAGTCTCCTGATACAGACGTGGCAGTACTTAGTATATATACGTATCGTTCGCTTCACTGTTCTGAACTATGGTTCCGTACGGGCACAAAGGACAAATTGCGATACATACCAATACATACAGTTGCTCAAGTACTGGGCCCAGCTATCTGTCTGTCTTTGCCTGGGTTTCATTCTCTTACAGGTTGTGATAGCACTAGTGCATTATTTGGAGTCGCTAAGAGAAAAGCATTCAATCTCTTAAAGGCATCTGAATGTCATCAGCTTAGCTTAGCCCAACTCGGCGAACATGTTGACTTATCACCGAATACTGCAATTCTATGTGAGAAATTTGTCTGTGAGTTGTATACCACCAGGGATGTGGGAAAGACAGCTGATGAAACCCGTTATTGGCTCTTTTGTCAAAAGAGACAAAGAAATGAAAATCTTCCACCTACATCGAATAGTCTAAAGCATCACACCGAAAGGGCCAATTTTCAAGCTCTTGTTTGGAGACGTTCATTGCAAGCTGTTCAGAATCTTCCATCTCCAAATGGACATGGCTGGAGTATAGTGGATGGTCTACTCAAGCCTGTTCTAATGTCAAAGGATCCTGATCCATTTGGATTAATTGAACTCACATCATGTAGATGTCAAAAGTCTGCCTGCAAAAGAACAGATCTCTGTCAATGCAAGGCTAACAATCTACTCTGCACTGAAGCATGCCTTTGTATGGGAGGTGAAATGTGTGACAATGTTCAGCATACAATTGTCGAAGATGACTCTGACACGGATGAGTAACATTCTCTCATTTGCTCACGTGATAAATATGTCCTGCCAGCTTGTGTAGACATGCACTGCATGTCAGTTAAAAGTTCAATTATGAAAAATGTAGAAAACATGGGCATTGTTGTAGCTAAGGTATTGCTAGTCACAAGAAGACCTAAGTGCCCCAATATGTACAAAGCAACATACGGGTGTCTTAAACGAGGTTGATTATGTATAAATCTGCGATATACGATCACTCCTTTCCATTTTGGTTAAGATTGTATTGATATAACATGCGCTTAAGTTTGTGAAAAATTTATCATTGTGAAAATTGTTTGAGAGCTACATTCAACACCTATTGTAAATGGGCTTCTCACGGGTTAGTGATACCACAATTTTCTTGTACAACACGGCTCAGAATATACCCAAGACATCGGTCTAGCATAATATAGACCCACAAACCTTCTGAATACTGGGTGTGCTACGAAACCATTCTTCTAGACCCCTTTTGAAAATTGGCTCCCGGACTATTAAGCGTTAAAGACGGACTATATCGAGTCATTCATGACGTCATGATTGTGACGTCATCTTATACGTCACTTAATTGAGTATGACGTCATATGATGTCAAATGATGGATGGGTAAACATGGAAAGGTCCATTCTCGGCAGTCTCTCGCAATAGATGAGATACGGGGCCTAGATAGAAATGTCTAGTATTGAGCAGATCCTGCTAGGGCAGCCTTTACCCTAAATTAGCTTCACTGGCATTAGCAATTTGGGGAATATAAAAACTGATTTTAGATTGTATGCGAAAAGCAGATATGCATTTACTATTTCACTTGTCACACTGGCGCCAGGGACGATTGACTAATCTCGCCATTGATCCTTACTCTGTTGATTGATTTGACGACGAGATCGGCAATCTACCACTAGGAGGAGTTAACTTGATTGCTGCTCAAAGAACTGTATATTGTGGCAGCTATGTGCCTACTTTCGCATTGAACAATTGGGAATAAACATTGCACATAGTTATACTTCTTTAATGAGGAAACGAACGCTAGATAAATAATAATAATAATAATAATAATAATAATAATAATAATAATATAATAATAATAATGATGATGATGCTGGTGATGGTGATAATAAGGTACGCACGGACGCACGCACCCACGAACACACTTACACACGCACGCACCACGCACGCACACACACACGCGCTGTCTTCTTATATTATTAGTTCAGAATTCACGATCGTATCTGGTCAACCTATGCTGCGTTTTACTGTCCTTTTTCTGTTTCTCGGTCTAATGTATGGCTGTAATTGGTGCCTCGTGGATATCACTTTCACCGGAACGTACTGATATACTAGATAGTAATTTACTCATATTTCTATTGTTTAATTTATCATATTTGTATAGTTCTTCTATATGTTGTGCCACTATTCTCCCCTAAACCTAATAAATTATGTAAGCTCCTGCCCGCAAATTCATTCTATGTTGGGTCAGAAATTTGCCTATATATGTGCTGTATATTAATATGTGACAGAAAACACTCCTGATTGTATTAATATTTTGGGCTGGCTGAGACCTAAATGTACTGGTTTGACCGTCTAAATATGATCTTTCCATACCATGATAACGTATGGGAATGATATGCTATTAATATTACTGCTGGTAAAGGGGCTAACTAAGTTGTAAGAACTTGTATCCAATCCCTTGTAAAAAGTCTACAATAAAATATGTTTAAATCAAAATGATCTGCACAAAAGGTGCCAAATCATGTTGCATTCCTATCACAGACTTGTACGAGGCTGCTACCACTGAGGATGTGGTTATATAAGCAAGTGCTATGCCACTTTATCCAACACTCCCTATCACTCGAAGAACATGTCCAAACCTGTCGGTACCTCCTGACATTCATGAACATTTTGGGCCGCAAATAGACAGTTCCCAGAAGCACATGAAACCAACGTTTCCTGCTGAACGGCGATTTGCAATGCTGGTTGATTTACCGAGGATTGATCATAATATGGAGCGTTACAGTTTTAGCTATGGCCCGACCATCACTAGTTACGCTCCAGCCACACCTTGCTCGTGATGGGATCGATCAATCCGTGAACTCCTTGAGGTAGCTATCACTTTGCTGAAAACTATGCAGGGAAGCTGTTAAATATTTTGAAAGTAGTTTAACTGGACGCTGTTGCTGCCTATGGCAGCAACAGAGTCCAGCCAAATTAGTTACAAAATATTTAACAGCCTGTTTATTAAATGGTAAAGACACCGCGTATTGTGCTATTAAGCATTAACTACGGACTATATCGAGTTATTCATGACGTCGTGATTATGACGTCATCATCATGTCACGTAGTTGATTATGACGTCATATGATGTCATATGATGGATGGATAAAGTTGGTAAGGTTCATCCTTCTCTGACTTCAGTTATTCTGGCTTGGAAGTAAGATACCTTCACCACTCATCCCCGTTGTGTCGGACAGATACACATGTGTGAACTCCATCAAGATGACACTTCCGCAGATACCAAATTGCTGGGAAGCAAACTTAATTGGGAACATAACGTCATCAAGGTTTGCGAGCTGACAACATCATTCAGACAACTCTGATTTTGTCTTCATCAATGAAGCTGTATTTATCGTACAATAGAACCACATACCGTGGTCTCAGACCTGAAACTAGACCAGGTATCTTTGATCACATCCTAAGTTAGTGATCGTGATGTATTCATTGAACTGACCATGCCGTTACGAAATGGTATCGACACCCAGTGCCGCATTGTTAATGCATATGCCCAACTGGCGAAAAAAAGAAGAGTGATCGTGCTCTGAACAGATCTTTCTATGCTGTACTGCGTTCTACAATCACAATTGCAGCCAGGTGGCAATGGACCTTTCCACTTTTAGCTATGCCATCCCAGCTCAATCTAAGCTCCACCCACACAACGTCCGTGCTGGGATCCATCGATCTCTGAACGCCCTGACTGTCAATTTCCAGGGAACTATACATGTAAGATATGGCAGCAACAGCGCCCAGTCAAATTAGGTTCAAATTATTCAACAGCATGTTTATTAAATAATAGAGACATACAATTCATACACCTATTTAGAATCACTCATGGCGTCATGATTATGATGTCAGCATACACGTCACTTAGTTAATTATGACGTCATATGACGTCAGATGATCGATGGATAAACTTGAAAAGGTCCATTGTGTGTAAATGTGGCAACGTTAGCTCGAGCTAGACAAATTCAGCAAATCAGTCACTGATGTAGGCCGCAACATGTGCATGGCTTTATACTATGGGCAAAGGTAACGGGAATGGAGATGTTCTGGCATCATTTATCAGCGCACACAACCTCTTTTCCAGAACCACTGCCTTTAAACACCGACAGCATCACCGAGCTTTCCATTGCTTCTGGAAGCCATGGGATCTTAGATAAAAGATACCCCTGACAAAAAGACTACGTTTATTCAATGCAACCTGCGTATCCGTGACACCTATATAGCTATAGCAGCTGGGGAGCTCCAAAGGCAGCTCTAGCCAAACTTAATACCTGCCACCGCAAGGCCAGACAGCATCATTTCCAATGATGCACTATATAAGATGTGTAAAAGTCGTCCAACAAAGATGGTCTGTGGTTGGCCATGTGCTAAGTAATGGTACCAGGGGGCACACCAGCACAGACTACCTTGGAACTCGGACCACTGGGAGCCAGCAAATACAAAGCCATAGGAGGACGTCAGTGCATAAATCTGTAAAGCGTACTATGAGGTGCCCTGAAGAAAGTAGGACTCGGTACAGTCAATGCAAGAACGGAGTTTCGTTTCAAATATCGTATATTAGAATGTGTTATGGTCTGTGTTTCCCAGAGGTGAGCCATTCCCACATTTTCAAGTATACATTTAACTGTGGTCAGCCATTTGCATTCTGTATTGTTTTTGTTAAAGTCATTGTAGATACACTTGTATAGTAAAGATGATAGCTTTGTTTCTTTGCCGTTCAGGAGTTTTCCCCAAAAGTTGATTAATTTATATTTTATAGTAATTTCTAATGGGATTTGTCCTAGCTCTCTAGGCGTTGTTTTTGCAATATTTAATGTCCGCTTATAGAACTGTACCTGGATTTTTTCTTTTGAAGTAAGATTTTCTATCAAGATTTCACATCCATCGGTAAGTATTGGTATAATCATCGAGTCAAATAATTTTAGTTGGCACGTTAAAGGTAATTCAATGTTTTAGATTTGCCTGGGGGCTTTAGTAGCTTGTTGACTTAAGTGTTTCATCCCCTTGAGGTATCTACCATTGTGGAAAAAATGTATTCCTAAATATGTGTACGTGTCAGTTATTTCGATTTGTTCACCTTCAATACTAAAACCTAGCCCTTCCCACCCCCGTTTACTGCTACCAAAAATTTGTATTTTTGTTTTTTCTTTATTTATCCGAAGGTTCCATACTTGGCAATAGGTCACATATGCGTTCAGTATTGGTTGCAGATCTGTAGGGCTCTCGGCGAAAAGAACAGTATCATCTGCATATAATAGCGCTAACAGTTTGATATAGAGATCGATGTTTTCTGTCAGAGCCAGTCCACTGCAATAAGAGCTTTCCAAGAATTCGCAGAGATCGCTGAGGTATATATTAAATAGAATTGGAGATAGATTTTCACTTTGCCGTAACCTTAAGTTACACGTGAATGCTTCAGAGGCAATACCGTTCATAAATACTTTAGATTTTATGGCCATATACATATTACGGATGCCATTTAAGATTTTCCCATTGATATTTTCTTTAATTAATTTCCCCCATGGTGTGCCTCCCTCCAAACTTTATCAAAAGCTTTTTCTAAATCTACAAAACAGTTTTTTCTTTCTTTTTTTGAAAATTTCTATTAAGACATGGATTGAAAAAAGGTTGTTGAATATTTACGCCTAAAGCCAGCTTGAATTTCTTTTATTTGTTCATTTTGTTCTAAGTAATTGTCTATTCTATTAGTTAATATACTAGTAAATAATTTGGCTAGGCGGCTGACTAAGGTTATAGGTCTAAAGTTATGTTGTTCCTCTAGAATGCCTTTTCCTTTGTAAATAGGTTTTATTAGTCCCTCTGCCAATGCACCTGGTATAATTCCTGTGTTAAAATGCGATTAAAGAGCGTATGCTATATAGGAACCATAATATTTTCAGTTGACTTGATGTATTCATTTATTATGTTACCAGACGCCCACTACGAACTGGCGCGCACCCATATCCTAAGCAATTATTGGTTCTGTCTGTATCTTCCAGCCCGTAGATATGTATGATCTGACCCGTATCTAAACATAAGTTGTGTTTATGTGCATGGCGGGCAGACCATGCCCGTCGTGTTTGATGGTTAGAGCAGACTCGGCTTGTGCGATAGGTACCCGGATAACGGGACTTACTGAGATAATGTTGGCCGCATCGGCATGGTATCATTCCGGCATCGGCCCGTCATCGGCCAGTAAGCTGCGTTATCAGGGCAATATCGTGAAAAGCATAGACCCTGTGTTATTGTTCAAGCTAAATAGTAACCATATAGGCCTACAACAATTGCTATACTCTCAACCGCAAAACCGCAGAATTGTGTTCCATGTATGTAAATAATATAATATAATATGTTAGCAGCTTACTAGTTAATAATGATACTAGATGTTAGTCACGAGTGTGCAATCGTGATTTCGTTCCACATGACTGACCCACCGTCCAAAGCGCGTTATCCACGTTCTCGAGCGAGTCATATGCCTACTGCGTCCCCATCTATGACGTTGATCACCCATATTCATCCAGTCATCAATTCATAAATTTAAGAAGACAAAATCCGCCTGGAGCATTGTACGCATAAACGTTGAGCTATAAATGAGTGAATAGACAAGTGTTAGGCTGAGCGCGTGCTTGAAGTACACTAATAAAGTTGCAACTCTCCTCACGTATTCGATGACGAATTGTGCACGTGGGGATGAGTTGATGCGGTAATGCGCCGTCATTAGCCAGGAATCGTGGTTAAGGTTTCACGCAACACGGTTGACTCAAGACGAGGACACACAGCTATAGCTGAGACATTGGCGTCTTCTAGTTCTAGGCCCCCAAGGATGATTCAAGTTGTCAGGAAATCGTGTCTCGGTATGAGTAACAAACTCTTACTCAGCTTCGCAGAAGTGTATATAAACTCGAGACTGGAATCTAACTGGGCATCAACTTCTTTTGTAGAAGACGAAGTCGAATACGGCGAAATAGACATATTAGAAGATTGCCTACCAATAATCAGTGAGCCTGAAATTATTGTTGCAGCGTACATTGAAGTGACTTGAGGTAAGTGATGTATAATGGGCCTTTTCATTTTTAGCTATGCCCCGCCCATCTCTAGCTAAGCTCCACCCACACTTCGCCGTGTTGGGATTAATCGATCCCCGAATGCCCTAACTATCAATTTCCTGAAACTATACAGGTAAGTTGTTGAATATGTTGTGGCTAATTTGACTTTGTGCTGTTGCTGCCTATGGCAGCAACAGCGCCCAGTCAAATTAGTTGCAAAATATCCAACAGAGTATTTATCAAATAGTAAAGACATACAATTCGTACAACAATGCATACTCCGTCCTCAAATATGTGTTCGTGACGTGCTTGTCGACGTCAATCATTAGTTTCAAAATTTGCATAAAATTAGCAAAGTTTGTTAAATAGAAAATCGGTTATCCATCAAAGACATACAATTTGTACACTTGGCGGACTATTTCAGCATCATCATGAGGTAGCTTTTATTTTTTTTTTATCAATTCACCTTTCCAGAGTATCCACCCATCATATGACGTCATAATGAAATGCGTGAAGTGTACAATGACATCATAATGAATGACGTCCATAAGTACGTAACGAACGCATATTTGAAGACGGTCTATGCGTTGTTGTACAAATTGTTTGCTTTCACTATTTAATAAATATTCTGTTGAATATTTTGAAACTAATTTGACTGGGTGCTGTTGCTCCCATAGGCAGCAACAGCACCCAGTCAAATTAGTTACAGAATATTCAACAGCTTCCCTGTATAGTTTTCAGGAAATTGATAGCTAAGGTATTCGGGGATCGATCAATCCCAACACGGCGAGGTGTGGGTGGAGCTTAGTTTGTGATGGGCGGGGCATAGCTAAAAATGGAAAGGTCCATTATGATTGTGATGCCAGCCTACACGTGACCTAATTGATTATGACGCCATATACTTGAGCGACAGGTCGGATTCATCTATTAGTCTTTGATCCTCGTTTCAGATTAAACCAGAAAATTCAAATTAGCCTATTGATTTTTCAAGAACAATCAGAGATTGCAGACCATCGCCCTCCAGTTGTTGTCACATTGAAAACAGCTTTAGGATATTCCAGATTTTTTCCAAGATTTTCCATCCGAATTTTGTTGGATCACGCTCATCTAGTACACGCCTAATGGATGGTCAAATCCTTCCCTGTATTAGAATTTGAGTCAAATCGGACCAGTAGTTTCCGAAATATATACAGATCAAGAATTTGATCCCATCCGAATCCGGATCCTATTATCCGGATGACGACCAAAATGCCTGGAATCCCGCTTGCGCGACAAGTTCCCTCGTTTATTGTCGTATGGCATAAAATTCCGGAAAGGTTCACGTATTCATATGCTGAATGTGTACCCTGTAGGGCCTACTCTTTATATGCAGCACGACAAATAAATATTTTAGAATATTTCGAAAATAAAAACAAAACCTTGTTAGTAAGCAAAAGAGGCACCAATGTTTTCAATACAATTATGTTCAAAATATTCAACAAATACAAAATTATGTTCAAAATATTCAACAAATACAATTATGTTCAAAATATTCAACAAATGCAAAATTATGTTCAAAATATTCAACAAATACAATTATGTTCAAAATATTCAACAGTATGTTTTCTTTTGTTTTGGAAACACGTTAAGTTATTCCTGAGCTGTACTGTATACACATCATAAGGCCTAACTTTGATAACGTCTGCGTAATGGATGACGTAGAGCTGTCACTCACATATCTGACGACATAATGGAGGATTCGAGTTTTTCCATCAATCATATGACGTCATAATCAACTACATGACGTGGATGATGAGGTCATAATCAATGTCGTCATGAATTACGTAGATAAGTTCGTCACGACGGACCAAGCGTTGTTGTATTAATTGTCTGTCTTTACTATTTAATAAACATGCTGTTGAATATTTTGAACTTCATCGTCAATTATGGGTGCGTCATGGGGAACATAGCGTTCCAGTCCTTCTGGAAGCTATGGATTCTTAGATCAAAGATGCCCTTGATAAAGAGGCTACGTTTATACAACGCAACCTGCGTATCCTTGATGCTGTATAACTATAACAGCTGGGCAGCTCCAAAGGCAGGTCTAGACAAACCCGATGTCTGCCACCGCAAACACCTACGCGCCATCACTGGACACCGATGGCCAGACAGCATACTTTCCAATGATGCACTATACAAGATGTGTAACACGTCGCCGCTGCCTGTACAAGTCGCCCAGCAAAGATGGCCCATGTTTGGCCATGTGCTAAGGATGCCAGAAGGGACACCACAGAGAGCCTTGGAATTCGCCCTACTCGGAGCCAGAAAATACAAAGCCAGGGGAGGACGTCATTGCATAAATCTGCTAAACGTGATACGAGGTGACCTAAAAATGCAGGACTCGGTACACTGAAGTCAAGAATGGACCTGAGGAAGCTAAGGATTTCAGCTGAGGACACGACACAGTGGGCAAAAGCGAAGAAGGACTGATTGCAGCCGTAGGATGTTTCTACTACTACAGCCGCAGAATACAGTAATCATATATATGGGTGTAACGTCAGACTGCCCGTGACTAAATTGACTATGACGTCAGCTACTTGAGTAACTGATCGGATCCCTCCATTTACCTTCCCTGATAACGCATCTTAGCAACAGTACCCAGTCAAATTAGGTTCAAAATATTCAACCGCTTACCAGTATAGTATTATGAAAATTAGGATTCACAGAGTGCAGAGATCGAACAATCCCAACACTAATGACGTGCGGGTGGAGCTTAGCTAGAGATGGGCGGGCATAGCTAAAACTGGATTGCTCCAGTACGTTACTTGTTAGCTGATGGCACAATCAATATGGCTTCACCTAGCTCGGTCACGAAAATCGAAATGCCCCGCCACATGCGAGTGTTCGAATTGCACGTTTTATTTGATGAATTTGCGATTTATCTCAATAAACATTATGTTGACGATTTTGAAAGTAATCGCATTGTGAGGCATAGATAGCAAGAGCTCTTAGTCAAGAGAATTTCAAAATATTCTACAACTTAGCTGTGCAGTTACCTTGAAAATTAGATTGGAATTCAGGCTTCAAAGTTTCAAATCGATTCCAACACGAGTAAAATGTGGGCAGACCTTAGCTAGAAATGGACGTGGTATAGCTAGAAATGGACGTGGTATAGCTAGAAATGGACGTGGTATAGCTAGAAATGGACGTGGTATAGCTAGAAATGGACGTCGTATAGCTAGAAATGGACGTGGTATAGCTAGAAATGGACGTGGTATAGCTAGAAATGGACGTGGTATAGCTCGAAATGGACGTGGTATAGCTAGAAATGGACGTCGTATAACTAGAAATGGACGTGGTATAGCTAGAAATGGACGCGGTATAGCTAGAAATGGACGCGGTATAGCTAGAAATGGGCGCGGTATAGCTAGAAATGGACGTGGTATAGCTAGAAATGGACGTGGTATAGCTAGAAATGGACGTGGTATAGCTAGAAATGGACGTGGTATAGCTAGAAATGGACGTGGTATAGCTAGAAATGGACGTGGTATAGCTAGAAATGGACGTGGTATAGCTAGAAATGGACGTGGTATAGCTAGAAATGGACGTGGTATAGCTAGAAATGGACGTGGTATAGCTAGAAATGGACGTGGTATAGCTAAAAATGGACGTGGTATAGCTAGAAATGGACGTGGTATAGCTAGAAAAGGACGTGGTATAGCGAGAAATGGACGTGGTATAGCTAGAAATGGACGTCGTATAGCTAGAAATGGACGTGGTATAGCTAGAAATGGGCGTGGTAGAGCTAAAGATGGACGTGTTATAGCCAGAAATGGAAGTGGTATAGCTAGAAATGGAGGTGGTATAGCTAGAAATGGACGTGGTATAGCTAAAAATGGACGTGGTATAGCTAGAAATTGACGTGGTATAGCTAGAAATGGACGTGGTATAGCTAGAAATGGACGTGGTATAGCTAGAAATGGACGTGGTATAGCTAGAAATGGACGTGGTATAGCTAGAAATGGACGTGGTATAGCTAGAAATGGACGTGGTATAGCTAGAAATGGACGTCGTATAGCTAGAAATGGACGTGGTATAGCTAGAAATGGGCGTGGTAGAGCTAAAGATGGACGTGTTATAGCCTGAAATGGAAGTGGTATAGCTAGAAATGGACGTGGTATAGCCAGAAATGGACGTGGTATAGCTAAAAATGGACGTGGTATAGCTAGAAATGGACGTGGTATAGCTAGAAATGGACGTGGTATAGCTAGAAATGGACGTGGTATAGCTAGAAATGGACGTCGTATAGCTAGAAATGGACGTGGTATAGCTAGAAATGGACGTGGTATAGCTAGAAATGGACGTGGTATAGCTAGAAATGGACGTGGTATAGCTAGAAATGGACGTGGTATAGCTAGAAATGGACGTGGTATAGCTAGAAATGGACGTGGTATAGCTAAAAATGGACGTGGTATAGCTAGAAATGGACGTGGTATAGCTAGAAAAGGACGTGGTATAGCGAGAAATGGACGTGGTATAGCTAGAAATGGACGTCGTATAGCTAGAAATGGACGTGGTATAGCTAGAAATGGGCGTGGTAGAGCTAAAGATGGACGTGTTATAGCCAGAAATGGAAGTGGTATAGCTAGAAATGGAGGTGGTATAGCTAGAAATGGACGTGGTATAGCTAAAAATGGACGTGGTATAGCTAGAAATTGACGTGGTATAGCTAGAAATGGACGTGGTATAGCTAGAAATGGACGTGGTATAGCTAGAAATGGACGTGGTATAGCTAGAAATGGACGTGGTATAGCTAGAAATGGACGTGGTATAGCTAGAAATGGACGTGGTATAGCTAGAAATGGACGTCGTATAGCTAGAAATGGACGTGGTATAGCTAGAAATGGGCGTGGTAGAGCTAAAGATGGACGTGTTATAGCCTGAAATGGAAGTGGTATAGCTAGAAATGGACGTAGTATAGCCAGAAATGGACGTGGTATAGCTAAAAATGGACGTGGTATAGCTAGAAATGGACGTGGTATAGCTAGAAATGGACGTGGTATAGCTAGAAATGGACGTGGTATAGCTAGAAATGGGCGTGGTATTGCTAGAAATGGACGTGGTATAGCTAGAAATGGACGTGGTATAGCTAGAAATGGACGTGGTATAGCTAAAAATGGACGTGGTATGGCTAGAAATGAGCGTGGTATTGCTAGAAATGGACGTGGTATAGCTAGAAATGGACGTGGTATAGCTAGAAATGGACGTGGTATACCTAAAAATGGACGTGATATAGCTAGAAATGGACCTGGTATAGCTAGAAATGGACGTGGTATAGCTAGAAATGGACGTGGTATAGCTAGAAATGGACGTGGTATAGCTAGAAATGGACGTGGTATAGCTAGAAATGGACGTCGTATAGCTAGAAATGGACGTGGTATAGCTAGAAATGGGCGTGGTAGAGCTAAAGATGGACGTGTTATATCCTGAAATGGAAGTGGTATAGCAAGAAATGGACGTGGTATAGCCAGAAATGGACGTGGTATAGCTAAAAATGGACGTGGTATATCTAGAAATGGACGTGGTATAGCTAGAAATGGACGTGGTATAGCTAGAAATGGACGTGGTATAGCTAAAAATGGACGTGGTATGGCTAGAAATGGGCGTGGTATAGCTAGAAATGGACGTGGTATAGCTAGAAATGGACGTGGTATAGCTAAAAATGGACGTGGTATGGCTAGAAATGGGCGTGGTATAGCTAGAAATGGACGTGGTATAGCTAGAAATGGACGTGGTATACCTAAAAATGGACGTGATATAGCTAGAAATGGACGTGGTGTAGCTAGAAATGGACGTGGTAGAGCTAAAGATGGACGTGTTATAGCCTGAAATGGAAGTGGTATAGCTAGAAATGGACGTGGTATAGCCAGAAATGGACGTGGTATAGCTAAAAATGGACGTGGTATAGCTAGAAATGGACGTGGTATAGCTAGAAATGGACGTGGTATAGCTAGAAATGGACGTGGTATAGCTAAAAATGGACGTGGTATGGCTAGAAATGAGCGTGGTATTGCTAGAAATGGACGTGGTATAGCTAGAAATGGACGTGGTATAGCTAGAAATGGACGTGGTATACCTAAAAATGGACGTGATATAGCTAGAAATGGACCTGGTATAGCTAGAAATGGACGTGGTATAGCTAGAAATGGACGTGGTATAGCTAGAAATGGACGTGGTATAGCTAGAAATGGACGTGGTATAGCTAGAAATGGACGTCGTATAGCTAGAAATGGACGTGGTATAGCTAGAAATTGGCGTGGTAGAGCTAAAGATGGACGTGTTATATCCTGAAATGGAAGTGGTATAGCTAGAAATGGACGTGGTATAGCCAGAAATGGACGTGGTATAGCTAAAAATGGACGTGGTATATCTAGAAATGGACGTGGTATAGCTAGAAATGGACGTGGTATAGCTAGAAATGGACGTGGTATAGCTAAAAATGGACGTGGTATGGCTAGAAATGGGCGTGGTATAGCTAGAAATGGACGTGGTATAGCTAGAAATGGACGTGGTATAGCTAGAAATGGACGTGGTATAGCTAAAAATGGACGTGGTATGGCTAGAAATGGGCGTGGTATAGCTAGAAATGGACGTGGTATAGCTAGAAATGGACGTGGTATACCTAAAAATGGACGTGATATAGCTAGAAATGGACGTGGTGTAGCTAGAAATGGACGTGGTAGAGCTAAAGATGGACGTGTTATAGCCTGAAATGGAAGTGGTATAGCTAGAAATGGACGTGGTATAGCCAGAAATGGACGTTGTATAGCTAAAAATGGACGTGGTATAGCTAGAAATGGACGTGGTATAGCTAGAAATGGACGTGGTATAGCTAGAAATGGACGTGGTATAGCTAAAAATGGGCGTGGTATTGCTAGAAATGGACGTGGTATAGCTAGAAATGGACGTGGTATAGCTAGAAATGGACGTGGTATAGCTAAAAATGGACGTGGTATGGCTAGAAATGGGCGTAGTATAGCTAGAAATGGACGTGGTATAGCTAGAAATGGACGTGGTATAGTTAGAAATGGACGTGGTATACCTAAAAATGGACGTGATATAGCTAGAAATGGACCTGGTATAGCTAGAAATGGACGTGGTATAGCTAGAAATGGACGTGGTATAGCTAGAAATGGACGTGGTATAGCTAGAAATGGACGTGGTATAGCTAGAAATGGACGTCGTATAGCTAGAAATGGACGTGGTATAGCTAGAAATGGGCGTGGTAGAGCTAAAGATGGACGTGTTATAGCCTGAAATGGAAGTGGTATAGCTAGAAATGGACGTGGTATAGCCAGAAATGGACGTGGTATAGCTAAAAATGGACGTGGTATATCTAGAAATGGACGTGGTATATCTAGAAATGGACGTGGTATAGCTATAAATGGACGTGGTATAGCTAGAAATGGGCGTGGTATTGCTAGAAATGGACGTGGTATAGCTAGAAATGGACGTGGTATAGCTAGAAATGGACGTGGTATAGCTAAAAATGGACGTGGTATGGCTAGAAATGGGCGTGGTATAGCTAGAAATGGACGTGGTATAGCTAGAAATGGACGTGGTATACCTAAAAATGGACGTGATTTAGCTAGAAATGGACGTGGTGTAGCTAGAAATGGACGTGGTAGAGCTAAAGATGGACGTGTTATAGCCTGAAATGGAAGTGGTATAGCTAGAAATGGACGTGGTATAGCCAGAAATGGACGTGGTATAGCTAAAAATGGACGTGGTATAGCTAGAAATGGACGTGGTATAGCTAGAAATGGACGTGGTATAGCTAGAAATGGACGTGGTATAGCTAGAAATGGGCGTGGTATTGCTAGAAATGGACGTGGTATAGCTAGAAATGGACGTGGTATAGCTAGAAATGGACGTGGTATAGCTAAAAATGGACGTGGTATGGCTAGAAATGGGCGTGGTATAGCTAGAAATGTACGTGGTATAGCTAGAAATGGACGTGGTATAGCTAGAAATGGACGTGGTATACCTAAAAATGGACGTGATATAGCTAGAAATGGACCTGGTATAGCTAGAAATGGACGTGGTATAGCTAGAAATGGACGTGGTATAGCTAGAAATGGACGTGGTATAGCTAGAAATGGACCTGGTATAGCTAGAAATGGACGTCGTATAGCTAGAAATGGACGTGGTATAGCTAGAAATGGGCGTGGTAGAGCTAAAGATGGACGTGTTATAGCCTGAAATGGAAGTGGTATAGCTAGAAATGGACGTGGTATAGCCAGAAATGGACGTGGTATAGTTAAAAATGGACGTGGTATAGCTAGAAATGGACGTGGTATAGCTAGAAATGGACGTGGTATAGCTAGAAATGGACGTGGTATAGCTAGAAATGGGCGTGGTATTGCTAGAAATGGACGTGGTATAGCTAGAAATGGACGTGGTATAGCTAGAAATGGACGTGGTATAGCTAAAAATGGACGTGGTATGGCTAGAAATGGGCGTGGTATAGCTAGAAATGGACGTGGTATAGCTAGAAATGGACGTGGTATAGCTAGAAATGGACGTGGTATACCTAAAAATGGACGTGATATAGCTAGAAATGGACCTGGTATAGCTAAAAATGGACGTGGTATAGCTAGAAATGGACGTGGTGTAGCTAGAAATGGACGTGGTATAGCTAGAAATGGACGTGGTATAGCTAGAAATGGGCGTGGTATGGCTAGAAATGGACGTGGTATAGCTAGAAATGGACGTGGTATAGCTAGAAATGGACGTGGTATAGCTAGAAATGGACGTGGTATCACTAGAAATGGACGTCGTATAACTAGAAATGGACGTGGTATAGCTAGAAATGGACGTGGTATAGCTAGAAATTGGCGCGGTATAGCTAGAAATGGACGTGGTATAGCTAGAAATGGACGTGGTAGAGCTAAAGATGGACGTGTTATAGCCTGAAATGGAAGTGGTATAGCTAGAAATGGACGTGGTATAGCTAGAAATGGACGTGGTATAGCTAGAAATGGACGTGGTATAGCTAGAAATGGGCGTGGTATTGCTAGAAATGGACGTGGTATAGCTAGAAATGGACGTGGTATAGCTAGAAATGGACGTGGTATAGCTAAAAATGGACGTGGTATGGCTAGAAATGGGCGTGGTATAGCTAGAAATGGACGTGGTATAGCTAGAAATGGACGTGGTATAGCTAGAAATGGACGTGGTATACCTAAAAATGGACGTGATATAGCTAGAAATGGACCTGGTATAGCTAGAAATGGACGTGGTATAGCTAGAAATGGACGTGGTATAGCTAGAAATGGACGTGGTATAGCTAGAAATGGACGTGGTATAGCTAGAAATGGACGTCGTATAGCTAGAAATGGACGTGGTATAGCTAGAAATTGGCGTGGTAGAGCTAAAGATGGACGTGTTATATCCTGAAATGGAAGTGGTATAGCTAGAAATGGACGTGGTATAGCCAGAAATGGACGTGGTATAGCTAAAAATGGACGTGGTATATCTAGAAATGGACGTGGTATAGCTAGAAATGGACGTGGTATAGCTAGAAATGGACGTGGTATAGCTAAAAATGGACGTGGTATGGCTAGAAATGGGCGTGGTATAGCTAGAAATGGACGTGGTATAGCTAGAAATGGACGTGGTATAGCTAGAAATGGACGTGGTATAGCTAAAAATGGACGTGGTATGGCTAGAAATGGGCGTGGTATAGCTAGAAATGGACGTGGTATAGCTAGAAATGGACGTGGTATACCTAAAAATGGACGTGATATAGCTAGAAATGGACGTGGTGTAGCTAGAAATGGACGTGGTAGAGCTAAAGATGGACGTGTTATAGCCTGAAATGGAAGTGGTATAGCTAGAAATGGACGTGGTATAGCCAGAAATGGACGTTGTATAGCTAAAAATGGACGTGGTATAGCTAGAAATGGACGTGGTATAGCTAGAAATGGACGTGGTATAGCTAGAAATGGACGTGGTATAGCTAGAAATGGGCGTGGTATTGCTAGAAATGGACGTGGTATAGCTAGAAATGGACGTGGTATAGCTAGAAATGGACGTGGTATAGCTAAAAATGGACGTGGTATGGCTAGAAATGGGCGTAGTATAGCTAGAAATGGACGTGGTATAGCTAGAAATGGACGTGGTATAGTTAGAAATGGACGTGGTATACCTAAAAATGGACGTGATATAGCTAGAAATGGACCTGGTATAGCTAGAAATGGACGTGGTATAGCTAGAAATGGACGTGGTATAGCTAGAAATGGACGTGGTATAGCTAGAAATGGACGTGGTATAGCTAGAAATGGACGTCGTATAGCTAGAAATGGACGTGGTATAGCTAGAAATGGGCGTGGTAGAGCTAAAGATGGACGTGTTATAGCCTGAAATGGAAGTGGTATAGCTAGAAATGGACGTGGTATAGCCAGAAATGGACGTGGTATAGCTAAAAATGGACGTGGTATATCTAGAAATGGACGTGGTATATCTAGAAATGGACGTGGTATAGCTATAAATGGACGTGGTATAGCTAGAAATGGGCGTGGTATTGCTAGAAATGGACGTGGTATAGCTAGAAATGGACGTGGTATAGCTAGAAATGGACGTGGTATAGCTAAAAATGGACGTGGTATGGCTAGAAATGGGCGTGGTATAGCTAGAAATGGACGTGGTATAGCTAGAAATGGACGTGGTATACCTAAAAATGGACGTGATTTAGCTAGAAATGGACGTGGTGTAGCTAGAAATGGACGTGGTAGAGCTAAAGATGGACGTGTTATAGCCTGAAATGGAAGTGGTATAGCTAGAAATGGACGTGGTATAGCCAGAAATGGACGTGGTATAGCTAAAAATGGACGTGGTATAGCTAGAAATGGACGTGGTATAGCTAGAAATGGACGTGGTATAGCTAGAAATGGACGTGGTATAGCTAGAAATGGGCGTGGTATTGCTAGAAATGGACGTGGTATAGCTAGAAATGGACGTGGTATAGCTAGAAATGGACGTGGTATAGCTAAAAATGGACGTGGTATGGCTAGAAATGGGCGTGGTATAGCTAGAAATGTACGTGGTATAGCTAGAAATGGACGTGGTATAGCTAGAAATGGACGTGGTATACCTAAAAATGGACGTGATATAGCTAGAAATGGACCTGGTATAGCTAGAAATGGACGTGGTATAGCTAGAAATGGACGTGGTATAGCTAGAAATGGACGTGGTATAGCTAGAAATGGACCTGGTATAGCTAGAAATGGACGTCGTATAGCTAGAAATGGACGTGGTATAGCTAGAAATGGGCGTGGTAGAGCTAAAGATGGACGTGTTATAGCCTGAAATGGAAGTGGTATAGCTAGAAATGGACGTGGTATAGCCAGAAATGGACGTGGTATAGTTAAAAATGGACGTGGTATAGCTAGAAATGGACGTGGTATAGCTAGAAATGGACGTGGTATAGCTAGAAATGGACGTGGTATAGCTAGAAATGGGCGTGGTATTGCTAGAAATGGACGTGGTATAGCTAGAAATGGACGTGGTATAGCTAGAAATGGACGTGGTATAGCTAAAAATGGACGTGGTATGGCTAGAAATGGGCGTGGTATAGCTAGAAATGGACGTGGTATAGCTAGAAATGGACGTGGTATAGCTAGAAATGGACGTGGTATACCTAAAAATGGACGTGATATAGCTAGAAATGGACCTGGTATAGCTAAAAATGGACGTGGTATAGCTAGAAATGGACGTGGTGTAGCTAGAAATGGACGTGGTATAGCTAGAAATGGACGTGGTATAGCTAGAAATGGGCGTGGTATGGCTAGAAATGGACGTGGTATAGCTAGAAATGGACGTGGTATAGCTAGAAATGGACGTGGTATAGCTAGAAATGGACGTGGTATCACTAGAAATGGACGTCGTATAACTAGAAATGGACGTGGTATAGCTAGAAATGGACGTGGTATAGCTAGAAATTGGCGCGGTATAGCTAGAAATGGACGTGGTATAGCTAGAAATGGACGTGGTAGAGCTAAAGATGGACGTGTTATAGCCTGAAATGGAAGTGGTATAGCTAGAAATGGACGTGGTATAGCTAGAAATGGACGTGGTATAGCTAGAAATGGACGTGGTATAGCTAGAAATGGGCGTGGTATTGCTAGAAATGGACGTGGTATAGCTAGAAATGGACGTGGTATAGCTAGAAATGGACGTGGTATAGCTAAAAATGGACGTGGTATGGCTAGAAATGGGCGTGGTATAGCTAGAAATGGACGTGGTATAGCTAGAAATGGACGTGGTATAGCTAGAAATGGACGTGGTATACCTAAAAATGGACGTGATATAGCTAGAAATGGACCTGGTATAGCTAAAAATGGACGTGGTATAGCTAGAAATGGACGTGGTGTAGCTAGAAATGGACGTGGTATAGCTAGAAATGGACGTGGTATAGCTAGAAATGGGCGTGGTATGGCTAGAAATGGACGTGGTATAGCTAGAAATGGACGTGGTATAGCTAGAAATGGACGTGGTATAGCTAGAAATGGACGTGGTATCACTAGAAATGGACGTCGTATAACTAGAAATGGACGTGGTATAGCTAGAAATGGACGTGGTATAGCTAGAAATTGGCGCGGTATAGCTAGAAATGGACGTGGTATAGCTAGAAATGGACGTGGTATAGCTAGAAATGGACGTGGTATAGCTAGAAATGGACGTGGTATAGCTAGAAATGGGCGTGGTATTGCTAGAAATGGACGTGGTATAGCTAGAAATGGACGTGGTATAGCTAGAAATGGACGTGGTATAGCTAAAAATGGACGTGGTATGGCTAGAAATGGGCGTGGTATAGCTAGAAATGTACGTGGTATAGCTAGAAATGGACGTGGTATAGCTAGAAATGGACGTGGTATACCTAAAAATGGACGTGATATAGCTAGAAATGGACCTGGTATAGCTAGAAATGGACGTGGTATAGCTAGAAATGGACGTGGTATAGCTAGAAATGGACGTGGTATAGCTAGAAATGGACCTGGTATAGCTAGAAATGGACGTCGTATAGCTAGAAATGGATGTGGTATAGCTAGAAATGGGCGTGGTAGAGCTAAAGATGGACGTGTTATAGCCTGAAATGGAAGTGGTATAGCTAGAAATGGACGTGGTATAGCCAGAAATGGACGTGGTATAGTTAAAAATGGACGTGGTATAGCTAGAAATGGACGTGGTATAGCTAGAAATGGACGTGGTATAGCTAGAAATGGACGTGGTATAGCTAGAAATGGGCGTGGTATTGCTAGAAATGGACGTGGTATAGCTAGAAATGGACGTGGTATAGCTAGAAATGGACGTGGTATAGCTAAAAATGGACGTGGTATGGCTAGAAATGGGCGTGGTATAGCTAGAAATGGACGTGGTATAGCTAGAAATGGACGTGGTATAGCTAGAAATGGACGTGGTATACCTAAAAATGGACGTGATATAGCTAGAAATGGACCTGGTATAGCTAAAAATGGACGTGGTATAGCTAGAAATGGACGTGGTGTAGCTAGAAATGGACGTGGTATAGCTAGAAATGGACGTGGTATAGCTAGAAATGGGCGTGGTATGGCTAGAAATGGACGTGGTATAGCTAGAAATGGACGTGGTATAGCTAGAAATGGACGTGGTATAGCTAGAAATGGACGTGGTATCACTAGAAATGGACGTCGTATAACTAGAAATGGACGTGGTATAGCTAGAAATGGACGTGGTATAGCTAGAAATTGGCGCGGTATAGCTAGAAATGGACGTGGTATAGCTAGAAATGGACGTGGTAGAGCTAAAGATGGACGTGTTATAGCCTGAAATGGAAGTGGTATAGCTAGAAATGGACGTGGTATAGCTAGAAATGGACGTGGTATAGCTAGAAATGGACGTGGTATAGCTAGAAATGGGCGTGGTATTGCTAGAAATGGACGTGGTATAGCTAGAAATGGACGTGGTATAGCTAGAAATGGACGTGGTATAGCTAAAAATGGACGTGGTATGGCTAGAAATGGGCGTGGTATAGCTAGAAATGGACGTGGTATAGCTAGAAATGGACGTGGTATAGCTAGAAATGGACGTGGTATACCTAAAAATGGACGTGATATAGCTAGAAATGGACCTGGTATAGCTAAAAATGGACGTGGTATAGCTAGAAATGGACGTGGTGTAGCTAGAAATGGACGTGGTATAGCTAGAAATGGACGTGGTATAGCTAGAAATGGGCGTGGTATGGCTAGAAATGGACGTGGTATAGCTAGAAATGGACGTGGTATAGCTAGAAATGGACGTGGTATAGCTAGAAATGGACGTGGTATCACTAGAAATGGACGTCGTATAACTAGAAATGGACGTGGTATAGCTAGAAATGGACGTGGTATAGCTAGAAATTGGCGCGGTATAGCTAGAAATGGACGTGGTATAGCTAGAAATGGGCGTGGTAGAGCTAAAGATGGACGTGTTATAGCCTGAAATGGAAGTGGTATAGCTAGAAATGGACGTGGTATAGCCAGAAATGGACGTGGTATAGGTAAAAATGGACGTGGTATAGCTAGAAATGGACGTGGTATAGCTAAAAATGGACGTGGTATAGCTAGAAATGGACGTGGTATAGCTAGAAATGGACGTGGTATAGCTAGAAATGGACGTGGTATAGCTAGAAATGGACGTCGTATAGCTAGAAATGGACGTGGTATAGCTAGAAATGGACGTGGTATAGCTAGAAATGGACGTGGTATAGCTAGAAATGGACGTGGTATAGCTAGAAATGGACGTGGTATAGCTAAAAATGGACGTGGTATAGCTAGAAATGGACGTGGTATAGCTAGAAAAGGACGTGGTATAGCGAGAAATGGACGTGGTATAGCTAGAAATGGACGTCGTATAGCTAGAAATGGACGTGGTATAGCTAGAAATGGGCGTGGTAGAGCTAAAGATGGACGTGTTATAGCCAGAAATGGAAGTGGTATAGCTAGAAATGGAGGTGGTATAGCTAGAAATGGACGTGGTATAGCTAGAAATGGACGTGGTATAGCTAGAAATGGACGTGGTATAGCTAGAAATGGACGTGGTATAGCTAGAAATGGACGTGGTATAGCTAGAAATGGACGTGGTATAGCTAGAAATGGACGTGGTATAGCTAGAAATGGACGTCGTATAGCTAGAGATGGACGTGGTATAGCTAGAAATGGACGTCGTATAGCTAGAAATGGACGTGGTATAGCTAGAAATGGGCGTGGTAGAGCTAAAGATGGACGTGTTATAGCCAGAAATGGAAGTGGTATAGCTAGAAATGGAGGTGGTATAGCTAGAAATGGACGTGGTATAGCTAGAAATGGACGTGGTATAGCTAGAAATGGACGTGGTATAGCTAGAAATGGACGTGGTATAGCTAGAAATGGACGTGGTATAGCTAGAAATGGACGTGGTATAGCTAGAAATGGACGTGGTATAGCTAGAAATGGACGTCGTATAGCTAGAAATGGACGTGGTATAGCTAGAAATGGGCGTGGTAGAGCTAAAGATGGACGTGTTATAGCCTGAAATGGAAGTGGTATAGCTAGAAATGGACGTGGTATAGCCAGAAATGGACGTGGTATAGCTAAAAATGGACGTGGTATAGCTAGAAATGGACGTGGTATAGCTAGAAATGGACGTGGTATAGCTAGAAATGGACGTGGTATAGCTAGAAATGGGCGTGGTATTGCTAGAAATGGACGTGGTATAGCTAGAAATGGACGTGGTATAGCTAGAAATGGACGTGGTATAGCTAAAAATGGACGTGGTATGGCTAGAAATGAGCGTGGTATTGCTAGAAATGGACGTGGTATAGCTAGAAATGGACGTGGTATAGCCAGAAATGGACGTGGTATACCTAAAAATGGACGTGATATAGCTAGAAATGGACCTGGTATAGCTAGAAATGGACGTGGTATAGCTAGAAATGGACGTGGTATAGCTAGAAATGGACGTGGTATAGCTAGAAATGGACGTGGTATAGCTAGAAATGGACGTCGTATAGCTAGAAATGGACGTGGTATAGCTAGAAATGGGCGTGGTAGAGCTAAAGATGGACGTGTTATATCCTGAAATGGAAGTGGTATAGCAAGAAATGGACGTGGTATAGCCAGAAATGGACGTGGTATAGCTAAAAATGGACGTGGTATATCTAGAAATGGACGTGGTATAGCTAGAAATGGACGTGGTATAGCTAGAAATGGACGTGGTATAGCTAAAAATGGACGTGGTATGGCTAGAAATGGGCGTGGTATAGCTAGAAATGGACGTGGCATAGCTAGAAATGGACGTGGTATAGCTAAAAATGGACGTGGTATGGCTAGAAATGGGCGTGGTATAGCTAGAAATGGACGTGGTATAGCTAGAAATGGACGTGGTATACCTAAAAATGGACGTGATATAGCTAGAAATGGACGTGGTGTAGCTAGAAATGGACGTGGTAGAGCTAAAGATGGACGTGTTATAGCCTGAAATGGAAGTGGTATAGCTAGAAATGGACGTGGTATAGCCAGAAATGGACGTGGTATAGCTAAAAATGGACGTGGTATAGCTAGAAATGGACGTGGTATAGCTAGAAATGGACGTGGTATAGCTAGAAATGGACGTGGTATAGCTAAAAATGGACGTGGTATGGCTAGAAATGAGCGTGGTATTGCTAGAAATGGACGTGGTATAGCTAGAAATGGACGTGGTATAGCTAGAAATGGACGTGGTATACCTAAAAATGGACGTGATATAGCTAGAAATGGACCTGGTATAGCTAGAAATGGACGTGGTATAGCTAGAAATGGACGTGGTATAGCTAGAAATGGACGTGGTATAGCTAGAAATGGACGTGGTATAGCTAGAAATGGACGTCGTATAGCTAGAAATGGACGTGGTATAGCTAGAAATTGGCGTGGTAGAGCTAAAGATGGACGTGTTATAGCCTGAAATGGAAGTGGTATAGCTAGAAATGGACGTGGTATAGCCAGAAATGGACGTGTTATAGCTAAAAATGGACGTGGTATAGCTAGAAATGGACGTGGTATAGCTAGAAATGGACGTGGTATAGCTAGAAATGGACGTGGTATAGCTAGAAATGGGCGTGGTATTGCTAGAAATGGACGTGGTATAGCTAGAAATGGACGTGGTATAGCTAGAAATGGACGTGGTATAGCTAAAAATGGACGTGGTATGGCTAGAAATGGGCGTGGTATAGCTAGAAATGTACGTGGTATAGCTAGAAATGGACGTGGTATAGCTAGAAATGGACGTGGTATACCTAAAAATGGACGTGATATAGCTAGAAATGGACCTGGTATAGCTAGAAATGGACGTGGTATAGCTAGAAATGGACGTGGTATAGCTAGACATGGACGTGGTATAGCTAGAAATGGACGTGGTATAGCTAGAAATGGACGTCGTATAGCTAGAAATGGACGTGGTATAGCTAGAAATGGGCGTGGTAGAGCTAAAGATGGACGTGTTATAGCCTGAAATGGAAGTGGTATAGCTAGAAATGGACGTGGTATAGCCAGAAATGGACGTGGTATAGTTAAAAATGGACGTGGTATAGCTAGAAATGGACGTGGTATAGCTAGAAATGGACGTGGTATAGCTAGAAATGGACGTGGTATAGCTAGAAATGGGCGTGGTATTGCTAGAAATGGACGTGGTATAGCTAGAAATGGACGTGGTATAGCTAGAAATGGACGTGGTATAGCTAAAAATGGACGTGGTATGGCTAGAAATGGGCGTGGTATAGCTAGAAATGGACGTGGTATAGGTAGAAATGGACGTGGTATAGCTAGAAATGGACGTGGTATACCTAAAAATGGACGTGATATAGCTAGAAATGGACCTGGTATAGCTAAAAATGGACGTGGTATAGCTAGAAATGGACGTGGTGTAGCTAGAAATGGACGTGGTATAGCTAGAAATGGACGTGGTATAGCTAGAAATGGGCGTGGTATGGCTAGAAATGGACGTGGTATAGCTAGAAATGGACGTGGTATAGCTAGAAATGGACGTGGTATAGCTAGAAATGGACGTGGTATCACTAGAAATGGACGTCGTATAACTAGAAATGGACGTGGTATAGCTAGAAATGGACGTGGTATAGCTAGAAATTGGCGCGGTATAGCTAGAAATGGACGTGGTATAGCTAGAAATGGACGTGGTATAGCTAGAAATGGGCGTTTTAGAGCTAAAGATGGACGTGTTACAGCCAGAAATGGAAGTGGTATAGCTAGAAATTGACGTGGTATAGCTAGAAATGGACGTGGTATAGCTAAAGATGGACGTGGTATAGCTAGAAATGGACATTGTATAGCTAGAAATGGACGTGGTATAGCTAGAAATGGATTCATCTGTTCATATAACATTTGGTCTATATTGTGTTTTTGCAGAACCGACACGCTAATGGCAGTAAGAATCACCATAATCCTGTCCTTCTTAATAGCCTTGGCTATACTGCAGACATTCTGTCAAGCGATACCGTTAAACTCCAGACAAATGGGCGTCCATCGCGGAGAAGGAAATCACACCGAATCATTAGAATTAGATAATGGGCCATTTCCTGATTGGGAACACCATAGAGATGGTGAGCGTGGTGATGACGCACACATGGGTATTAGCCTAGGTGAACTGCAAGGCGACAGAACACGACCAAGCAGCGAGAACGGTGATGAGCGAAAACCGTCATCAGGTGGGGCGAGAGCCGAGAGAACGAGACCAACAGTTGAGCGAAGAGGTGACAGAACTCGACCAACAGGTCAATCTGGTGAAGAACGAACGAGGCCAACGGGTGGGCAAGGAGGGGACGGAACTCGACCAACAGGTGACCGAGCTGAAGAACGAACGAGGCCAACAGGTGGGCAAAGAGGAGAGCGGACTCGACCAACAGGTGAACAAGATGAAGAACGAACGAGGCCAACAGGTGGACGAAGAGGAGGGAGAAGTCGACCGACGGGTGAACCCGGTGAAGAACGCGCGAGACCAACGGGCGGGCGAAGAGAGGAGAGCACTCGACCAACAGGTGGGCCACGTGATGGCGCAGCAGGCGATGAATTTGGTGATATACAACGACGAGGGCCAACAGGAGACGGTAATGATGGTCGACCAAGACCAGGAAACGACAAAATGGAGATAAATCCACGTCGTCAGGGAGAGCGAGGTGGTCGCCAAGACTAGACTAAAAGGACAGATGTATACAACAACAACAACAACAACAACAACAACACATATTAGCCATTTTCGTGCCACATACATGTTTTCTAATAGGTTGTAGCCTTTCAAAGTCATTGACTGGTGCAAATAGGAGGATCTGATCTGTCATTAAAGTATCTGACGTCACAATCGCACACGTCGCAATAAAAATGGCGTAGCTCCGTTACGAAAATCGGAAAGTCTGTCAGGAAGCGTACAAATTGTTTGTTTTTAATATGAATTAACAATTTAGTAAGCATTCTGTTGACTATTTTGAAACTAATTCCATTGGGAGCTGTTTATACAAAATGCAGCAAAAATCAGCAATAGAATTAGTTTCAAACTGTTCAACAGTGGAATAGTTATTTTGAAACTTAGATTCTGACAATTCAGGTTTCACTAGCCGTAAAAACGCGTAAAAAGTGGGCGTAGATTAGCTAAATGGGCGGGTCATAGCTACAAATTGATCCCTCTATCGCTGTGATGACATTGATGGAGGCTGTTCTTGCCTTAGTTGCACCGGGCTTCAGTAACAGCGTCATGGCAATAGATGAATGGACTTTTAGCTATGCACCGCCCATTTCTAGCTAAGCTCCGCCGCGCGTTGCGCATGTTGGGATCAGTTTATATACTGTGAATCCCGAATTCTCAAACTCCCAATATCAAGGTAATTAGACAGATACACTGTTGAATATTTTGAAACTAATTTGACTGGGTGCTCTTGCTGTATATGGCAGCAGCAGCGCCCATTAAAATTGGTTTCAAAATATTCAACAATCCGTTTATTGAATAATAAACCCAACAAAGACGTAGAATTCGTACACTTGACTGACTATTCAAGCTTCATGACGGAGTGTTCTCTGTCAATTATGGTTGTGATGTCAGGCTACCCGTGACTAAATTGACTATGACGTCAGATACTTGAGTGACTGATCGGATCCCTCTGTGTACGTATCTTACAAACAGGTAGCTCTGTCCTTGATAACGCATCTTACTGGGCCAGTACTGGACCAATACAGGGCATATATAGTCCAAGTCCTGGCTCAGCGCCGGTCCAGTAACCTGCATTACATTGGATTTATATAAATATTTGATTCGGCTATGCAACGGTCATCTGCTTAGCCCTTTGACACATTCAGATCAGAAGCGACAAATGCGCTATGATGTAGGGAATAGTCTGTTGAATATTTTGAAACCAATTTGATCGGCGGCTACCTATGGCAGCAATAGCGTCCAGTTAAACAAGTTTCAAAATTTTCGCTTTCCCGGTTAGTTGATTTGAAATGTATATGTAATTATATATAATATAACCCATGGCCAGTTATTTTAATTGTGCACATATTTTAACAAATACTCGACGAAGCATTTTTCATGTTGATTCAAAAACTTATTTTACAAATAAATTATACAAATACACGTAGAACGTGACGTAACATGTTATATTTAAGTTTGAAATTTTAAGGTGTTTTTAAACGAATGACAACTAATTTATAAATTGTCAAACCCAATCGAATTGGAAAGAAATCTTCTAGTGCGGCCTTCCATCCGTGAAAATTCTAGTCATTCAAAGCTAATCGACCAACATCCATGAAACAATCGTGGACATAATGTCTCGGCAGATGAATAAGCTAGATTAGTGCGAAACAGTTAAATCATAGGCGCAATAAGAAGGGAGGTACAATGGGTGGGCAATCCACCTTGGGAAGCAAAGATACGAGTCCCCCTCACCCACCCCACACACATACACACACGCGCGCGCGCACGGACACACGCACGCACACGCGCACACGCACGCACGAACGCACGCACGCACGCACACACACCCGCACATACACACACCTGCACACACAACAAACACAAACACCTCCTTTTTGATTGCCTAAACCTTAAATTCCATATACCCCCATCCCCCCAAAACGGAGGTGATACCATCTCAGAACATCTAGATTTCCACATTATGTTTTAAATTATAAATTGAATACGTATGCTGTCTTATGGTATTACTATCGAATCCAGCAGCAGCTTTCCGTAACATCATTGCGAAGTTTTTACGTCAACCTCCTCTTCTACAAACATTTTGATATCTATTTACCAGCATCCGCAATATTGCCATACGCGCCACAATCTCCACTGTTGTTTTTATTCTGGAGTTCTCCCATCGGCGGCGTTTCCATTTCTGTTGGGTTTGAAATGACCTTCATAAAAATTAACTCGCTTTATATATATTACTGACAAAACGTTCTATGATAATGTTGATTAAAGTTATTTTAATTTTTTTAACACATATAGTTAAAACTATCTACAACTGAAACTTCTATTTTGTGGGGAGAGTGGGTGTGTGTGTGCGGTGTGGTGGTGTGGGGGGGGGGGGGGGGGAGGCGTGTGTGCAACGCTGTCAGTTCATCAAGAGATGGTCGTAATGAAGATCCATCATCCGCCATGAACCGCAATCTACCATGCCAAGCCAAGTGAATTAACCCGTTAACCCTTAAAACGCCATTGCCTCGACTTCAAGACAACTATGCAGAGAATTTGTTGAATATTTCGAAAATAATTCGACAGGAAACTGTTGTTGCCATAAGCAGCAACAGCTCCCCGTCCAATTAGTTTCAAAATATTGAACACAATATTCCTTACATCACAAAGATATTCTCGTGTTTTGTTCTGTATGCCTCATGGTTGATGCGTTAAACGATAACCTGTCTTTAGGGACCACTTGATGGTCCGCGTATGGTGTCCGTTATAGACCGGTTTCGCTACTGATGTGTTAAATGTCGTATACAATTTCACGAATTGACGCAACAGGTAATATAATGTAGTTTTTAAAAATACGGCTTGATTTATGTCAATTTATTACATTTTTTCATACTAGGCTTCGCGTAACCATTTGATCATACTTATGTGACCAAACTCTAGATATCTGAACTAATAGTTCAGTTAGTTATTGTAGAATGTCCTACCCTTAATGCCAGAAGTTAAACTAGCAGCTCAAGAGAGATAACTCAAATATGTTTTTGAAAAACTAGCACGCTAATAAATCACTATCTTGAATTTTTTTCTGCTGCTATATATACACCAGTAATTTTGTGACCATCTTTCTATTTTCCACAACAAGTACATAGGTATAGAAACATGGGGTGGGTGGGGTGTGGGTGAGTCGGAGCGCCCTCTCCACCACATCCAAGTTTTGAGCCCACCTATAGTTTAACCCAATAGCCGCCCTCCATAGGATTTGGCCCTAACCATAGTTTAGCACCAGTACACCTATGGTCAAAATATGCTCCTACATCACTGAATTAAGAAGAAAATGCGTCGATTAACCTATATTTGTCTACGATTTTCCAAAAAGACTATATGCCTCATGAATTAGATTTGATAGCTGGGTTTATCCACGAACGCCCCGCGCCCCAACCACGCGCCCCACCTGCAGGCCCCACCACAACCCCACCCCACCTAATCACCCACACCCCCAACACACCCACCCATCCCGTTCCCACACAAATTAAAGATATATAACTTGTTGAAGATTTGAAACTAATTCTGCTGAACTTGTTGCTGACACAAGCAACTTCTTCCAGCCAATTTCTCCACAATATTCAGCATAGGTCTTCTGTCCTTATACTGTATTAATGCATTTGGTGTGTACTACTTGTATACCAATTGAAATGTTCAGAAATCCCGGTAACATAAACGTAATTTATCATATGGCTAGTTTTTATTACTATTCTGAATATCTGCAGATTAGAAAGATGAAATTAATTAGTGTTAACTAAATTTAAATTATGAATAATAATATTGTTCATTTATTTATGGTGGGTGAATATAAAGAAATGAACCTAACCTACTGAACCCGGAATTCCTAGAATCTCAATTTCAGGAGACCTATCCTGTTAAGCAGTTGAATATTTTGAAAATAATTTGACTGGATCCTGGTGCTGCGATAAGCAGCAGCAGGTTCCCGTGAAATTAGTTCCAAAATATTCAACAGTATTTGGATTATATATTTATTGTAAATGATTTTTTTGAATCCGGTATGTCGGGTCACACGGGTTAAATTGAAAGCCACAGCATGTCAATGTAGTCTCATTTTGCCTCATGGTTTACAAAATAAAATCTAATCAGAATGGATGAATCTACTTTTAGCCATGCCCCGCCCATCTATAGCTAAACTCCGCCCATACTCCGCGTTCGTTCGTTCATTCTTTCGTTTGCTAGGTTTTATTGGCCACTCTTGCTCTGCGCGTGTTGGGATCGATTTTTATAGGCCTACCTTGAATCATGAATTCCCAAAATCCCAATTTCATGGTAACTATATAGCTATTCTTTTGGATATTATTAATGTAATTTGACTGCTTGGGGAGCGGAGGGAGGAGAGGAAGGTCCTATTGCCGCCAATAACAGCAACAACGCCTAGTCAAATTAGTTTCAAAATATTCAACAGAATGCCTATTAAATGGTAAAGACATACAATTCGTACAAATGACGGACTATTCCAGGTTCATGACGGAGGAGTTCTGTCAATTATGGTTGTGATGTCGACTTATACGTGACGTACTTGATTATGACGTCATATACTTGACTGACGGATCGGATTCATCCATTGATACATTTGCTGAAGCAGGCCCATTGCAGCGTGCTTCCAGTGCATAATTTATAGAGATATTATGATATATGTTTATTCGTCCGCCCGGCGGTCTGTCCATCCATCCTCCCGCCTGCTTATCTGCGTAGCCAACCGGGCCTGCCATCATCATTGCCTCTACCACTGCCTCCACATCCACCACCGCAGCCACCACCACCACCACCACCACCACCACCACCACCACCACCACCACCACCACCACCACCACTACCACCACCACCACCACCACCACCACCACCACCACCACTATCACCACAACCATGCCCACCACCACGACCACCACCACCACCACCACCACCACCACCACCACCACTCTCATAACCACCACCGCAACCACCACCACCACCACCCTTATCACCACCACCACCACCACCACCACCACCACCACCACCACCACCACCGCCCACCACGTTTATACAATGCAACCTGAGTATCCTTGATGCTGTATAGCTGTAACAGCCGGGCAGCTCCAAAGCCATCACAAACACCTACGCGCCATCACTAGACACCGATGGTGAGACAGCATAATTTCCAACGATGCACTTTGCAAAATATGTAATACGTCGCCGCTGACCGTAAAAGTCGCCCAACAAGGATGGTCCATGCTTGATTCGCCCTACTCGGAGTCAGCAAATACAAAGCCAGGACAGGACGTCATTGCTTAAATCTGCTAAGCGTGCTATGACGTGACCTTAAGAAAGCAGGACTCAGTACACTCAAGTCAAGAATGGACCTGAGGAAGCTAAAGATTTCGGCTGAGGACAGGACACAGTGGGAAAAGGCGAATAAGGACTGAATGTAGCTGTATGATGTATCTACTACTACAGATGCAGAATACAGTACTCATACATACAGAAAAACGAGTTGTCAAAAAAATTATACATAATGAACGTGTAGATATTGCTATCGACTCCGAGAGATGGACTATATGTGGTGGGCGTGTCCCTAGAAAGGATATAATGTACATGGGACAGGTATCTTATTTACATGGTAGTAATCACATGTATAGTAAATCTTAGCCTTTACATTGCTCCACAAGACCAAACAATTTCCAAGCGTAATTATCAACGATGCACTATACAAGATGTGTATTACGTCGCCGCTGTCTGTGAAAGTCGGCCAGCAAAGATGGTCCATGTTTGGCCATGTGTTAAGGATGTCAGAGAGCCTTGTAATTCGCCCTACTCGGAGCCAGCAAAAACAGACCCAGGACAGGACGTCATTGCATCAATCTGCTAAGTATGCTATGACGTGACCTCAAGAAAGCAGGACTCAGTACACTCAAGTCAAGAATGGACCTGAGGAAGCTAAAGATTTCAGCTGAGGACAAGACACAGTGGGCAAAAGCGAAGAAGGACTGATTGCAGCTGTAGGGTGTTTCTACTACTACAGCCACAGAATACAGTAATCATACATACATACATATATAGCTTCTTAGTAGTCCCTGACTACGAGGCGACGTACACTGTCACTTATAGCCTCCAAACTCCACTGTCTTCTTCTTTTGATGTGGGTCACGTCTCATACGTCATTCCGAACGTTGCAAACTTAATATAGAAATGTTCCGTATTATTTGGCCTATATCAGACGCGACTAAATAACCAGGCTACGGTTTTGAATAATATATAGGCTTAATTATGATTAGCAATAATACATGTATACGTTTAATATTATATTTGGAACCATGTCACGGGTGGTTCAGCAATTCAACGAATGTGGGTTCAACAGACCACTAGACTATTATTCAGAATCCTCATCGACTCTGATCGGGTCCAGTCTTATTTTATCAAAGTTTTAAAAAAAATAGCTCGTCAACAAGAAGTTGAAACATGTTTTTTTCTTTTATGACAGAGGATTTGGACCAATGAGCATGGTAACATATCATGCAGCTCTTAAGCCAATACTAAGAGTTGTATTGATCGTGTTTTAAATGTGTGACTATCATTCTAGCTATTTCATAGCACATTTTATACTAGTGAGACCAGTAAAGATCCAGTTCTGTAGTGGGCGCTGGAAATCTTATTCATGTATGTATGCTAATGAGCAATTTTGGAACATCATCAATTTTCAAAAATGTTGATGTAATCCTAAGCATTAATTTTGACATTCTGATCAATAAATTTAAGACTGGTCTTTCCATAATAACGAATTCCTGCCAATACCATGAAACATAGAGCGAGTAAAAGCGTCAAATGTACCTTTAAAGTTTTAGCTATGCCCCACCCATCTCTAGTTAAGTTCCACCAACGCTTCCTCCATGTTGGGATCGATCGATCCCTGAACTTCCCGAATATTAATTTCCAGGAAACTATACAGGCAAGCTGTTGAATATTTTTAAACTAATTTGACTGGGTGCATAATGTGTATTAAATAGTAAAGACATACAATTCGTACAACAACGCTTAGTCCATCATCAATCGTGAGGACCTTACCTACGCCATTCATGACGTCATTGATTATGGCATCAGCCTCACGCCTTTGATTATGATGTCATATGACGGACGCATAAAATGGAAAGGTCTATTATCCGTATCAATTCGTCCTTTTCTAACATAACATACACACCTTCTTCCATAGCATCCAACTGGATAAAACATAACAGCCTCACCTTCTTCTATAGCTTCCACCCAGAGAAAACATAACAGACTCAATTTCTGCCATAGCTTCGACCCAGATAAAACATAACAACCTCACCTTCTTCCGTAGCTTCCACCTGGATAAAACATAACAGCCTCAAATTCTTCCATAACTTCCACCTGGATAAAACATAAGCGACTCACCTTCTGTCATAGCTTCCAGCTAGATAAAACATAACAGCCTCACCTTCTTCCATAGCTTTCACCTGGAGAAAGCATAACAGACTCACCTGCTTCCGTAGCTTCCACCTAGATAAAACATAACAGACTCGCCGTCTACCATAGCGTCCACCTAGATAAAACATAGTAGGCCAAGCTTCTTCCATAGCTTCCACCTAAATAAAACATAGCAGACTCACCATCTTCCATAGCTTCCACCTAGATAAAACATGGCAGGCCAACCTTCTTCCATAGCTTCCACCTAGATAAAACATAGCAGACTTACCATCTTCCATAGCTTCCACCTAGATAAAACATGGCAGGCCAACCTTCTTCCATAGCTTCCACCTAGATAAAACATAACAGCCTCATATTTTTCCATAGCTTCCACCTAGATAAAACATAACAGACTCATCGTCTTACATAGCTTCCACCTAGATAAAACATAGCAGGCCAAGCTTCTTCCATAGCTTCCACCTAGATAAAACATAGCAGACTCACCATCTTCCAAAGCTTCCACCTAGATAAAACATGGCAGGCCAACCTTCTTCCATAGCTTCCACCTAGATAAAACATAACAGCCTCATATTTTTCCATAGCTTCCACCTAGATAAAACATAACAGACTCACCGTCTTACATAGCTTCCACCTAGATAAAACATAGCAGGCCAAGCTTCTTCCATAGCTTCCACCTAGATAAAACATAGCAGACTCACCATCTTCCATAGCTTCCACTTAGATAAAACATGGCAGGCCAACCTTCTTCCATAGCTTCCACCTAGATAAAACATAACAGCCTCATATTTTTCCATAGCTTCTACCTGGATAAAATATTACAGACCCACCTTCCTCCAAATCTTCAACCTGGATAAAGTATAACAGACTCATCTTCTTCCATAGCGTCCACCCAGATAAAACATAACAGGTCCACCTGCTTCCATAGCGTCCACCTAGATAAAACATGGCAGGCCAACCTTCTTCCATAGCTTCCACCTAGATAAAACATAACAGCCTCATATTTTTCCATAGCTTCTACCTGGATAAAATATTACAGACCCACCTTCCTCCAAATCTTCAACCTGGATAAAGTATAACAGACTCATCTTCTTCCATAGCGTCCACCCAGATAAAACATAACAGGTCCACCTGCTTCCAGAGCGTCCACCTAGATAAAACATGGCAGGCCAACCTTCTTCCATAGCTTCCACCTAGATAAAACATAGCAGACTCACCATCTTCCATAGCTTCCACCTAGATAAAACATGGCAGGCCAACCTTCTTCCAAAGCTTCCACCTAGATAAAACATAACAGCCTCATATTTTTCCATAGCTTCCACCTAAATAAAACATAACAGACTCACCGTCTTACATAGCTTCCACCTAGATAAAACATAGCAGGCCAAGCTTCTTTCATAGCTTCCACCTAGATAAAACATAGCAGACTCACCATCTTCCATAGCTTCCACCTAGATAAAACATGGCAGGCCAACCTTCTTCCATAGCTTCCACCTAGATAAAACATAACAGCCTCATATTTTTCCATAGCTTCTACCTGGATAAAATATTACAGACTCACCTTCCTCCAAATCTTCAACCTGGATAAAGTATAACAGACTCATCTTCTTCCATAGCGTCCACCCAGATAAAACATAACAGGTCCACCTGCTTCCATAGCGTCCACCTAGATAAAACATGGCAGGCCAACCTCTTCCATAGCTTCCACCTAGATAAAACATAACAGCCTCATATTTTTCCATAGCTTCTACCTGGATAAAATATTACAGACTCACCTTCCTCCAAATCTTCAACCTGGATAAAGTATAAGACTCATCTTCTTCCATAGCGTCCACCCAGATAAAACATAACAGGCCCACCTGCTTCCATAGCGTCCACCTAGATAAAATATAACAGACTCTCTCTCTCTCTCTCTCTCTTCGATAATGGCCACCTCGATAAGACATAACAGACTCCCTTTCTTCCATAGCTTCCACCGAGAATAAACATAACAGACTCTAGTCTCTTTGTTCCATAGATTTCATCTATATAACACATAACAGACTTACCTTGTTGCATAGTCTCCACCTTGATAAAACATAACAGACTCACAGTCTTCCATAGCTTCCACATGGATAAAACATAATAGACTCGCCTTCTTCTGTAGCTACCACCTAGATAGAACCTAACATACTCACCTTCTTCCATAGTTTCCACCCGGATAAAACATAGCAGACTCACCTGCTGCTATAGCTTCCACCTAGATAAGACATTACAGACTCACCTTCTCCCATAACTTCGACCGAGATAAAACATAACAGATCCACCTTCTCCCAATGCTTCCACCTAGATAAAACATAAGAGGCCAACCTTCTTCCATAGATTCCACGTAGATAAAACATAACAGCCTCATATGTTTCAACCTGGATAAAACATAACCGACTCACATTCTTCCATATGTGGTCTGGTAGCGGGAGGGACTTCCCAACCTGGAACCAGTAAAATACTACCGTGGACTATGCTATGGCTACGCCCAATGGATGGCAATACTCTAGCGCACAGGCGAGAGCAAAAGTGTCTAAAGACACGATTTGCATCCCCTGTGCATGCGCCGGTCCACTGGGAGCACCCTCATAATATATGGATTTTCTCATAGGGCATGGCATGGCCATATAGGCGTGATGCCACTTACTGGGCAGACACTTTTTAGAATATATATGCTATCTTTGCGCGACCTCTTCCTCGCAACAATGGTCTATGATCACAATCTCACCGGGGATTGTCGGTAACATTAAAAAGCGCTAGAATATCATTTTCTGAAGAAAGTCCCCGTGAGGAAATTTTGGAATGAAGCAACCTCAGGACTAACATTTAAAAACATC
>CM067366.1:77503469-77588469 GCA_034401795.1 Chaetoderma sp. LZ-2023a
TTGGCCATTATTAGCTCACCTGTCCAAAGGTCCAAGAGAGCTTATGCCATCGTGCCCATCGATCATCCGTTCATCTGTCGATAAGCTGTCCTTCTGTCTGTCCGTCTGTGAAATCCCATCTTCTCCTTAACGTTTTGACAAATTTTCAAACAAGTTTGTTTGGAAAGATCCTATGTTGGTAGACTCCAGAACCTTTATTTCAGAATTTTGATAGGTCAATTCTTTTGGTGAAAATATTAGATTTTATGAAATGGCCACCGTAAATTGTCAAAAAAACATATCCTCCTTAGTCGCTTAGTGGATTTCAACCGAATTGGGCTTGAATGACTCTAAGCTGCTCGTCTCCAGAATTTCTATTCAGAATTTTGATTGGTCAATTTCTTGTGTGAAAATACTGGAAATTGTCAAAATATGGCTCCTCCATAACCGCTTGATGGCTTTCAACCAAGTTTTGTTGGAAGGATTCTATGGTGCTGGGCTACATAATTTCACTCAGAGTTTTCATTGGTCAATGTTTGGGGTTAAAATCTTAGACTTTATGTAAAATTACCATAAATTGTCAAAATGCATCGCCTTTCTTGCCGCTTGGTGGATTTCAACTGAATGAGGCTAGAAGCATTTTGTGGTACATACCAAAAACTTTATTCAGAATTTTGATTGGTCAGTTTTTTGGCTGAAAACCCTAGATGTTGAAATTATTCTGTAACCTTAAAATGCTAGCCTACTCATTTTGATCAATAGCCCATTTTAAACTAAATTTGGCCCAATGTACCCCATGGATATACCACTAAGTGTTTCGATTGGTCGATTTACATGGTGGCCATATTGGATTTTCATAAGTTCTGAAAACCCTATGAGATATGAATTGAAACAGTTTTAAACGACTTCTTCTCAAGAACCACCTGGCGAATTTCAACGAAGGTTGCGCGGGTGAACCCTAATGATGATTGGCTCCAGAACATTTTTTCTGGTAGTCATCTTGTTCCCGAAAATGACATCTCTAGATCTGCCGCATGGATCAGGCTGAAACTAATTAAATTTCATTGATGACTAAGGGCTATTACTGTTTGTTCAAGGGGACTTGATCCATGACCAAAATGGCTGTCATGAACATCATAAATTCGGTGGTTGGTGCCGATATTGGATATTTTATTGGCTATACGGGACCTAAGGATTGATAAGATTTGTGTGTACAGTGTCCATCATTGATTTCCTAATAAATATCGTGCATACTAAATGCCAATTTTGGATTTATGTGTGATTATTGCTGAATTTAAAGAATTGTGTGTGTTTAAATAGTAATGGCTCAAATGTAATCCAGTTTAGCATCAAGGCCCGTGGACCTCTTCTCTCTTATCTTTCTCCTATGCATATACATATACAGAGTATGCAAGTTGGCCATTGTCTCCAAGTTATACGGTATGCATATGTAGAGTATTCGTGTTGGCCATTGAGTTTGTGAGAACGTGTGAGAAGAACGAAATTAGATTGTGAATAGGCGTGACAGGAGAAATTATATATATATTTAGTATTACTCCTGTATATGATTGTCTTATCTGGGGAAAGTGCAAGAGTGAAAGAACAAGCAGAGAGGAAATGAAATGAGCATTAGCACAAAAAGAAGGCATGTATCTGCACACTGTATATGGCTTTCATTTTCAACGAACGTGTGCCAAAATGTGTTGAAGAAATTAACAAATTAGCCAAACAGTAAGTGGAGTCGCGTGATGGTAGCATTACAGATTCAAAACCAAACAGAACTGCACAGAGCCAGTTATATCAACCACATATGAGAGTTCCTCAACAACCACCACACCAACATAGGTCGCCAGAAACGTTCAGAAAGTAAGGCAGTGGAGAGAATACCTGCCTCCTGTACAATAAGGAAGGCTATTTTGCATGTGATTGCTTCACAGAATGGAAAACTGGGCACATGATGACATATGAGTTTAAAGATTAAAGGTGGTGGTGGTGGTGGTGGTGGTGGTGGTGGTGGTGGTGGTGGTGGTGGTGGTGGTGATGGTGGTCGTGGTCGTGGTGTTTGAGATGGCTGTGGTGATAGTGGTGGTGGTGGTGGTGGTGGTGGTGGTGGTGGTGGTGGTGGTGGTGGTGGTGGTGGTGGCAGCAGTGGTGGCTGCGGAGGCAGTAGTAGAGGCAATGATGATGGCAGGCCCGGAATGGGGTTGGCTACGGCAGATAAGCAGGCGGGAGGATGGATAGACAGACCGCCGGGCCGACGAATACACATATATCATAATATCTCTATAAATTATGCACTGGAAGCACGCTGCAATGGGCCTGCTTCTGCAATGCTAAACTGCATGATAAATCCAGATAAATTTCGACACAAATGTATCAATGGATGAATCCGATCCGTCAGTCAAGTATATGACGTCATAATCAAGTACGTCACGTATAAGTCGACGTCACAACCATAATTGACAGAAATCCTCCGTCATGAACCTGGAATAGTCCGTCATTTTTACGAATTGTATGTCTTTACCATTTAATAGGCATTCTGTTGAATATTTTGAAACTAATTTGACTAGGCGTTGTTGCTGTCATTGGCGGCAATAGGCCCTTCCTCTCCTCCCTCCTCTCCCCAAGCAGTCAAATTACATTCATAATATCCAACATAATAGCTATATAATTACCATGAAATTGGGATTTTGGGAATTCATGATTCAAAGTAGGCCTATAAAAATCGATCCCAATACGCGCAGAGCAAGAGTGGCCAATAAAACCTAGCAAACGAAAGAACGAACGAACGAACGCAGAGTAAGGGCGGAGTTTAGCCATATATGGGCGGGGCATGGCTACACGTTGATTCATCCATTCTGATTAGATTTTATTTTGTAAACCATGAGGCAAAATGAGACTACATTGACATGCTGTGACTTTCAATTTAACCCATGTGACCCGACATACCGGATTCAAAAAAATCATTTACAATAAATATATAATCCATATACTGTTGAATATTTTGGAACTAATTTAACGGGAACCTGCGGCTGCTTATCGCAGCACCAGGTTCCAGTTAAATTATTTTCAAAATATTCAACAGCTTAACAGGATAGGTCTCCTGAAATTGAGATTCTAGGAATTCCGGGTTCAGTAGGTTAGGTTCATTTCTTTATATTCACCCACCATAAATAAATGAACAATATTATTATTCATAATTTAAATTTAGTTAACACTAATTAATTTCATCTTTCTAATCTGCAGAAATAGTAATAAAAACTAGCCATATGATAAATTACGTTTATTTTACCGGGATTTCTGAACATTTCAATTGGTATACAAGAAGTACACACCAAATGCATTAATACAGTATGAGGACAGAAGACCTATGCTGAATATTGTGGAGAAATTGGCTGGAAGAAGTTGCTTGTGTCAGCAACAAGTTCAGCAGAATTAGTTTCAAATCTTCAACACGTTATATATCTTTAATTTGTGTAGGAACGGGATGGGTGGGTGTGTTGGGGGTGTGGGGGATTAGGTGGGGTTGGGTTGTGGTGGGGCCTGCAGGTGGGGTGCGTTCGTGGATAAACCCAGCTATCAAATCTAATTCATGAGGCATATAGTCTTTTTGGAAAATCGTAGACAAATATAGGTTAATCAACGCATTTTCTTCTTAATTCAGTGATGTAGGAGCATATTTTGACCATAGGTGTACTGGTGCTAAACTATGGTTAGGGCCAAATCCTAGGGAGGGCGGTTAAACAATAGGTGGGGTCAAAACTTGGATGTGGTGGAGAGGGCGCTCCGACTCGCCCACACCCCACCCACCCCATGTTTCTATACCTATGTACTTGTTGTGGAAAATAGAAAGATGGTCACAAAATTACTGGTGTATATATAGCAGCAGAAAAAATTCAAGATAGTGATTTATTAGCGTGCTAGTTTTTCAAAAATATATTTGAGTTATCTCTCTTGAGCTGCTAGTTTAACTTCTGGCATTAAGGGTAGGACATTCTACAATAACTAACTGAACTGTTAGTTCAGATATCTAGAGTTTGGTCACATAAGTATGATCAAATGGTTACGCGAAGCCTAGTATGAAAAAATGTAATAAATTGACATAAATCAAGCCGTATTTTTAAAAAATACTTTATATTACCTGATGCGTCAATTCGTCCAATTGTATACGACATTTAACACATCAGTAGCGAAACCGGTCTATAACGGACACTATACGCCGACCATCAAGTGGTCCCTAAAGACAGGTTATCGTTTAACGCATCAACCATGAGGCATACAGAACAAAACACGAGAATTTCTTTGTGATGTAAGGAATATTGTGTTCAATATTTCGAAACTAATTGGACTGGGAGCTGTTGCTGCTTATGGCAACAACAGTTTCTCTGCGTAGTTGTCTTGAAGTCGAGGCAATGGCGTTTTAAGGGTTAACGGGTTAATTCACTTGGCTTGGCATGGTAGATTGCGGTTCATGGCGGATGATGGATCTTCATTAGGACCATCTCTTGATGAACTGACAGCGTTGCACACACGCCCCCCCCCCCCCCCACGCACACACACACCACCCCGCACCCCCCCCCCCTCTTCCCACAAAATAGAAGTTCCAGTTATAGATAGGTTTAACTATATGTGTTAAAAAAATTAAAATAACTTTAATCAACATTATCATAGAACGTTTTGTCAGTAATATATATAAAGCGAGTTCATTTTTATGAAGGTCATTTCAAACCCAACAGAAATGGAAACGCCGCCGGTGGGAGAACTCCAGAATAAAAACAACAGTGGAGATTGTGGCGCGTATGGCAATACTGCGGATGCTGGTAAATAGACATCAAAATGTTTGTAGAAGATGAGGTTGACGTAAAAACTTCGCAATGATGTTACGGAAAGCTGCTGCTGGGTTCGATAGTAATACCATAAGACAGCATCCGTATTCAATTTATAATTTAAAACATAATGTCGAAATCTAGATGTTCTGAGATGGTATCACCTCCGTTTTGGGGGGATGGGGGTATATGGAATTTAAGGTTTAGGCACTCAAAAAGGGGGTGTTTGTGTTTGTTGTGTGTGCAGGTGTGTGTATGTGCAGGTGTGTGTGCGTGCGTGCATGCGTGCGTTCGTGCGTGCGCGCTGTGCGCGCGTGTGTGCGTGCGCGCGCGCGCGTGTGTGTATGTGTGTGGGGTGGGTGAGGGGGACTCGTATCTTTGCTTCCCAGGGTGGATTGCCCACCCATTGTACCTCCCTTCTTATTGCGCCTATGATTTAACTGTTTCGCACTAATCTAGCTTATTCATCTGCCGAGTCATTATATCCACGATAGTGTCATGGATGTTGGTCGATTAGCTTTGAATGACTAGAATTTTCACGGATGGAAGGCCGCACTAGAAGGTTTCTTTCCAATTCGATTGGGTTTGACAATTTATAAATTAGTTGTCATTCGTTTAAAAACACCTTAAAATTTCACACTTAAATATAACATGTTACGTCACGTTCTACGTGTATTTGTATAATTTATTTGTAAAATAAGTTTTTGAATCAACATGAAAAATGCTTCGTCGAGTATTTGTTAAAATATGTGCACAATTAAAATAACTGGCCATGGGTTATATTATAAATAATTACATATACATTCCAAAACAACTAACCAGGAAAGCGAATATTGTGAAACCTGTTTAACTGGACGCTATTGCTGCCATAGGTAGCCGCCGATCAAATTAGTTTCAAAATATGCAACAGACTATTCCCTACATCATAGCGCATTTGTCGCTTCTGATCTGAATGTGTCAAAGGGCTAAGCAGCTGACCGTTGCATAGCCGAATCAAATATTTATATAAATCCAATGTAATGCAGGTTATTGGGCCGCCGCTGAGCCAGGACTTGACTATTTATGCCTTGTATTGGTCCAGTACTGGCCCAGTAAGATGCGTTATCAAGGACAGAGCTACCTGTTTGTATGATACGTATATAGAGGGATCCGATCAGTCACCCAAGTATCTGACGTCATAGTCAATTTAGTCACGGGTAGCCTCACATCACAACCATAATTGACAGAGAATACTCCGTCATGAAGCTTGAATAGTCTGTCAAGTGTACGAATTCTACGTCTTTGTTGGGTTTATTATTCAATAAACGTGTTGTTGAATATTTTGAAACCAATTTTAATGGGCGCTGCTGCTGCCATATACAGCAAGGGCACCCAGTCAAATTAGTTTCAAAATATTCAACAGTGTATCTGTCTAATTACCTTGATATTGGGACTTTGAGAATTCGGGGTTCACAGTATATAAACTGATCCCAACATGCGCAACGCGCTGGCGGAGCTTAGCTAGAAATGGGCGGTGCATAGCTAAAAGTTCATTCATCTATTGCCATGACGCGGTTACTGAAGCCTGGTGCAACTAAGGCAAGAACAGCCTCCATCAATGTCATCACAGCGATAGAGGGATCAATTTGTAGCTATGACCCGTCCATTTAGCTACTCCATGCCCACTTTTTACGCGTTTTTACGGCTAGTGAAACCTGAATTGTCAGAATCTAAGTTTCAAAATAACTATTCCACTGTTGAACAGTTTGAAACTAATTCTATTGCTGATTTTTGCTGCATTTCGTATAAACAGCTCCCAATGGAATTAGTTTCAAAATAGTCAACAGAATGCTTACTAAATTGTTAATTCATATTAAAAACAAACAATTTGTACGCTTTCCTGACAGACTTTCCGATTTTTGTAACGGAGCTACGCCATTTTTATTGCGACGTGTGCGATTGTGACGTCAGATACTTTAATGACAGATCAGATCCTCCTATTTGCACCAGTCAATGACTTTGAAAGGCTACAACCTATTAGAAAACATGTATGTGGCAGGAAAATGGCTAATATGTGTTGTTGTTGTTGTTGTTGTTGTTGTTGTTGTCGTCGTCGTCGTTGTTGTTGTTGTTGTTGTTGTTGTTATTGTTGTATACATCTGTCCTTTTAGTCTAGTCTTGGCAACCACCTCGCTCTCCCTGACGACGTGGATTTATCTCCATTTTGTCGTTTCCTGGTCTTGGTCGACCATCATTACCGTCTCCTGTTGGCTCTCGTCGTTGTATATCACCAAATGCATCGCCTGCTGCGCCATCACGTGGCCCACCTGTTGGTCGAGTGCTCTCCTCTCTTCGCCCGCCCGTTGGTCTCGCGCGTTCTTCACCGGGTTCACACGTCGGTCGACTTTTCCCTCCTCTTTGCCCACCTGTTGGCCTCGTTCGTTCTTCATCTTGTTCACCTGTTGGTCGAGTTCGCTCTCCTCTTTGCCCACCTGTTGGCCTCGTTCGTTCTTCAGCTCGGTCACCTGTTGGTCGAGTTCCGTCCCCTCCTTGCCCACCTGTTGGCCTCGTTCGTTCTTCACCAGATTGACCTGTTGATCGAGTTCTGTCACCTCTTCGCTCAACTGTTGGTCTCGTTCGTTCTTCGCCTCTGTCTCCTTTTGGTCGAGTTCTCTCGGCTCTCGCCCCACCTGATGACGGTTTTCGCTCGTCACCGTTCTCGCTGTTTGGTCGTGTTCTGTCGCCTCGTAGTTCACCTAGGCTAATACCCCTGTGCGCGTCATCAACACGCTCACCATCTCTATGGTGTTCCCAATCAGGAAATGGCCCATTATCTAATTCTAATGATTCGGTGTGATTTCCTTCTCTGCGATGGACGCCCATTTGTCTGGAGTTTAACGGTATCGCTTGACAGAATGTCTGCAGTATAGCCAAGGCTACTAAGAAGGACATGATTATGGTGATTCTTACTGCCATTAGCGTGTCGGTTCTGCAAAAACACAATATAGACCAAATGTTAGATGAACAGATGAATCCATTTCTAGCTATACTACGTCCATTTCTAGCTATACAATGTCCATTTCTAGCTATACAACGTTCATTTCTAGCTATACCACGTCCATTTCTAGCTATACCACGTCCATCTTTAGCTATACCATGTCCATTTCTAGCTATACCACGTCCATTTCTAGCTATACCACTTCCATTTATGGCTATAACACGTCCATCTTTAGCTCTACCACGCCAATTTCTAGCTATATCACGTCCATTTTTAGCTATACCACGTCCATTTCTAGCTATACCACGTCCATTTCTAGCTATACCACGTCCATTTCTAGCTATACCACGTCCATTTCTAGCTATACTACGTCCATTTCTAGCCATACCACGTCCATTTCTAGTTATACCACGCCCATTTCTAGCTATACCACGTCCATTTCTAGCTATACCACGTCCATTTCTAGCTATACCACGTCCATTTCTAGTTATACCACGCCCATTTCTAGCTATACCACGTCCATTTCTAGCTATACCACGTCCATTTCTAGCTATACCACGTCCATTTCTAGCTATACCACGTCCATTTCTAGTTATACCACGCCCATTTCTAGCTATACCACGTCCATTTTTAGCTATACCACGCCCATTTCTAGCTATACCACGTCCATTTCTAGTTATACGACGTCCAATTCTAGCTACACCACGTCCATTTCTAGCTATACGACGTCCATTTCTAGCTATACCACGTCAATTTCTAGCTATACCACATCCATTTCTAGCTATACCACGTCCATTTCTAGCTATACCACGTCCAATTCTAGCTATACCACGCCCATTTCTAGCTATACGACGTCCATTTCTAGCTATACCACGTCCATTTCTAGCTATACCACATCCATTTCTAGCTATACCACATCCATTTCCAGCTATACCACGTCCAATTCTAGCTACACCACGTCCATTTCTAGCTATACCACATCCATTTCTAGCTATACGACGTCCATTTCTAGCTATACCACGTCCATTTCTAGCTATACTACGTCCATTTCTAGCCATACCACGTCCATTTCTAGTTATACCACGCCCATTTCTAGCTATACCACGTCCATTTCTAGCTATACCAGGTCCATTTCTAGCTATACCACGTCCATTTCTAGCTATACCACGTCCATTTCTAGCTATACGACGTCCATTTCTAGTTATACCACGTCCATTTCTAGTTATACCACGCCCATTTCTAGCTATACCACGTCCATTTCTAGCTATACCACGTCCATTTCTAGCTATACCACGTCCATTTCTAGCTATACGACGTCCATTTCTAGTTATACTACGTCCATTTCTAGCCATACCACGTCCATTTCTAGTTATACCACGCCCATTTCTAGCTATACCACGTCCATTTCTAGCTATACCACGTCCATTTCTAGCTATACCACGTCCATTTCTAGCTATACGACGTCCATTTCTAGCTATACCACGTCCATTTCTAGCTATACCACGTCCATTTCTAGCTATACCACATCCATTTCTAGCTATACGACGTCCATTTCTAGCTATACCACGTCCATTTCTAGCTATACTACGTCCATTTCTAGCCATACCACGTCCATTTCTAGTTATACCACGTCCATTTCTAGCTATACCACGTCCATTTCTAGCTATACTACGTCCATTTCTAGCCATACCACGTCCATTTCTAGCTATACCACGTCCATTTCTAGCTATACCACGTCCATTTCTAGCTATACGACGTCCATTTCTAGCTATACCACGTCCATTTCTAGCTATACTACATCCATTTCTAGCTATACCACATCCATTTCTAGCTATACCACGTCCAATTCTAGCTACACCACGTCCATTTCTAGCTATACCACATCCATTTCTAGCTATACGACGTCCATTTCTAGCTATACCACGTCCATTTCTAGCTATACTACGTCCATTTCTAGCCATACCACGTCCATTTCTAGTTATACCACGCCAATTTCTAGCTATACCACGTCCATTTCTAGCTATACCACGCCCATTTCTAGCTATACCACGTCCATTTCTAGCTATACCACGTCCATTTCTAGCTATACCACATCCATTTCTAGCTATACGACGTCCATTTCTAGCTATACCACGTCCATTTCTAGCTATACTACGTCCATTTCTAGCCATACCACGTCCATTTCTAGTTATACCACGCCCATTTCTAGCTATACCACGTCCATTTCTAGCTATACCACGTCCATTTCTAGCTATTCCACGTCCATTTCTAGTTATACCACGCCCATTTCTAGCTATACCACGTCCATTTTTAGCTATACCACGCCCATTTCTAGCTATACCACGTCCATTTCTAGCTATACGACGTCCATTTCTAGCTATACCACGTCCATTTCTAGCTATACCACGTCCATTTCTTGCTATACCACGTCCATTTCTAGCTATACCATGTCCATTTCTAGCTATACCACGTCCATTTCTAGCTATACGACGTCCATTTCTAGCTATACCACGTCCATTTCTAGCTATACCACGTCCATTTCTTGCTATACCACGTCCATTTCTAGCTATACCACGTCCATTTCTAGCTATACCACGCCCATTTCTAGCTATACCACGTCCATTTCTAGCTATACCACGTCCATTTCTAGCTATACCACATCCATTTCTAGCTATACGACGTCCATTTCTAGCTATACCACGTCCATTTCTAGCTATACTACGTCCATTTCTAGCCATACCACGTCCATTTCTAGTTATACCACGCCCATTTCTAGCTATACCACGTCCATTTCTAGCTATACCACGTCCATTTCTAGCTATTCCACGTCCATTTCTAGTTATACCACGCCCATTTCTAGCTATACCACGTCCATTTTTAGCTATACCACGCCCATTTCTAGCTATACCACGTCCATTTCTAGCTATACGACGTCCATTTCTAGCTATACCACGTCCATTTCTAGCTATACCACGTCCATTTCTTGCTATACCACGTCCATTTCTAGCTATACCATGTCCATTTCTAGCTATACCACGTCCATTTCTAGCTATACGACGTCCATTTCTAGCTATACCACGTCCATTTCTAGCTATACCACGTCCATTTCTTGCTATACCACGTCCATTTCTAGCTATACCACGTCCATTTCTAGCTATACCACGTCCATTTCTAGCTATACCACGTCCATTTCTAGCTATACCACGTCCATTTCTAGTTATACCACGTCCATTTCTAGTTATACCACGCCCATTTCGAGTTATACCACGCCCATTTTTAGTTAAGGTCTGCCCACATTTTACTCGTGTTGGAATCGATTTGAAACTTTGAAGCCTGAATTCCAATCTAATTTTCAAGGTAACTGCACAGCTAAGTTGCAGAATATTTTGAAATTCTCTTGACTAAGAGCTCTTGCTATCTATGCCTCACAATGCGATTACTTTCAAAATCGTCAACATAATGTTTATTGAGATAAATCGCAAATTCACCAAATAAAACGTGCAATTCGTACACTCGCATGTGGCGGGGCATTTCGATTTTCGTGACCGAGCTAGGTGAAGCCATATTGATTGTGCCATCAGCTAATAAGTAACGTACTGGAGCAATCCAGTTTTAGCTATGCCCGCCCATCTCTAGCTAAGCTCCACCCGCACGTCATTAGTGTTGGGATTGTTCGATCTCTGCACTCTGTGAATCTCAATTTTCAGAATACTATACTGGTAAGCGGTTGAATATTTTGAACCTAATTTGACTGGGTACTGTTACTAAGATGCGTTATCAGGGACAGGTAAATAGAGGGATCCGATCAGTTACTCAAGCAGCTGACGTCATAGTCAATTTAGTCACGGGCAGTCTGACGTTACAGCCATATGTATGATTACTGTATTCTGCGGCTGTAGTAGTAGAAACATCCTATGGCTGCAATCAGTCCTTCTTCGCTTTTGCCCACTGTGTCTTGTCCTCAGCTGAAATCCTTAGCTTCCTCAGGTCCATTCTTGACTTCAGTGTACCGAGTCCTGCATTTTAGGTCACCTCGTATCACGTTTAGCAGATTTATGCAATGACGTCCTCTCCTGGCATTGTATTTTCTGGCTCCGAGTAGGGCGAATTCCAAGACTCTGTGGTGTCCCTTCTGGCATCCTTAGCACATGGCCAAACATGGGCCATCTTTGCTGGGCGACTTGTACAGACAGCGGCGACGTGTTACACATCTTGTATACTGCATCATTGGAAATTATGCTGTCTGGCCATCGGTGTCCAGTGATGGCGCGTAGGTGTTTGCGGTGGCAGACATCGAGTTTGTCTAGACCTGCCTTTGGAGCTGCCCAGCTGTTATAGTTATACAGCATCAAGGATACGCAGGTTGCATTGTATAAACGTAGCCTCTTTATCAAGGGCATCTTTGATCTAAGAATCCATAGCTTCCAGAAGGACTGGAACGCTATGTTCCCCATGACGCACCCATAATTGACGATGAAGTTCAAAATATTCAACAGCAAGTGTATTAAATAGTAAAGACAGACAATTAATATAACAACGCTTGGTCCGTTGTGACGAACTTATCTACGTCATTCATGACGACATTGGTTATGACTTCATCCTCCACGTCATGTAGTTGATTATGACGTCATATGATTGATGGATAAACTCGAATCCTCCATTATGTCGTCAGATATGTGAGTGACAGCTCTACGTCATCCATTACGCAGACGTTATCAAAGTTAGGCCTTATGATGTGTATACAGTACAGCTCAGGAATAACTTTACATGTTTCCAAAACAAAAGAAAACATACTGTTGAATATTTTGAACATAATTGTGTTTGTTGAATATTTTGAACATAATTTTATATTTGTTGAATATGTTGAACATAATTGTATTGAAAACATTGGTGCCTCTTTTGCTTACTAACAAGGTTTTGTTTTTATTTTCGAAATATGCTAGTATATTTATTTGTCGTGCTGCATATAAAGAGTAGGCCCTACAGGGTATAAATTCAGCATATGAATATGTGAACCTTTCCGGAATTTTATGCCATTCGACAATAAACGAGAGAACTTGTCGCTCAAGCGGGATTCCAGGCCATTTGGTCGTCATCCGGATAATAGGATCCGGATTCGGATGGGATCAAATTATTGATCTGTATATATTTCGGAAACTACTGGTCCGATTTGACTCAAATTCTAATACAGGGAAGGATTTGACCATCCATTAGGCGTGTACTAGATGAGCGTGATCCAACAAAATTCGGATTGAAAATCCGAAAAAAAATCTGGAATATCCTAAAGCTGTTTTCAATGTGACAACAACTGGAGGGCGATGGTCTGCAATCTCTGATTGTTCTTGAAAAATCAATAGGCTAATTTGAATTGTATGGTTTAATCTGAAACGAGGATCAAAGACTAATAGATGAATCCGACCTGTCGCTCAAGTATATGGCGTCATAATCAATTAGGTCACATGTAGGCTGGCATCACAATCATAATGGACCTTTCCATTTTTAGCTATGCCCCGCCCATCACAAACTAAGCTCCACCCACACCTCGCCGTGTTGGGATTGATCGATCCCCGAATACCTTAGCTATCAATTTCCTGAAAACTATACAGGGAAGCTGTTGAATATTCTGTAACTAATTTGACCGGGTACTGTTGCTGCCTATGGCAGCAACAGCACCGAGTCAAATTAGTTTCAAAATATTCAACAGAATATTTATTAAATAGTGAAAGCAAACAATTTGTACAACAACGCATAGACCGTCTTCAAATATGCGTTCGCTACGTACTTATGGTGTCATTGTACACTTCACGCATTTCATTATGACGTCATGTGATGGGTGGGTACTCTGGAAAGGTGAATTGATAAAAAATAAATAAAATTTAAAAAAAGCTACCTTATCATGATGCTGGAATAGGCCGCCAAGTGTACAAATTGTATGTCTTTGATGGATAACCGATCTTCTATTTAACAAACTTTGCGAATTTTATGCAAATTTTGAAACTAATTTGACTCTGCGCGTTTGATGTAGTAGGCATAGTCAAATTAGTCTCATAATATTCATTAGCTTACCTTGACATTACATTGGGAATCTTGGAATTCAAAGTTAGATCTATCCCAACACCGCCAAAGCACAGGCGGGGCTTAGGTAGAAATGGGCGGGGCATAGCTAGAAATGAATCGCTCTAATGCCTGACTCAATCGAAACACCATTTTGAACTTGAACCGACCATTGAATGACTTAGATAAGTGCGTGATGAACGTGTAAGCTAAGACGGACTAAGCTTTGCTGTACGAATTGTATGTCTTTACTATTTAATAAACATTGTGTTGAATATTAACAGAGCAGGGGGGCCATGTAAAAATTATTAACAAATATGCAAAAGTACAACCTTCAGAAAACTATAAACATGACAAAGAACCCATAAGCAGCTACACCATCCAGCCAAATTAGTTTCAAAATATTCAACAGCGTACCCGTATAGTTTTCTGACAACTGATAGTCAGGGGGTTTAGGGATGAATCGATACCATCACGAGCGAGTTGCGGGTTGAGCTTAGCTAATGATCGGCGGGGCATAGCTAAAACTAGAAAGCTCCATTGATAACACGGTTCTGGTAGTAACTAATCCTATAATAGACCTTACCACTTTATCTACCCACGATATAACGCTCTAATCAACTAGGCGACGTGTAGAATGACATCATAATGAATGACGTTTTGATTGACGTCGAAACTAATCCTATAATGAATGAATGAATGGTTTTATTTCCTCTGAACTGTACACAGTTATAGAGATTCAATATATTATTATTATTATTATTATTATTATTATTATTATTATTATTATTATTATTATTATTATTATTATTATTACAACAATTTCCATTATTGTTATCAATCTTATCAACATAGACGATTATATGACCAGAAACCGGTGTTGTCTAGGGCACCACAGGTTTCTGGTCGGACTATTATTAGGCTTATAGCTTGCTGTATGTACATAGACTATTCATACACTATATAGTATAGAAAGAATAAATCGAGCAGGTCACCAGTCAAATTAGTTTCAAATATTCAACAACTATTATATTATTTGTTTATCAACAAGGCAATTCGCACACTTGTGGATGAAACAAGTCGAATAGACACTTAATAAACCTTTCCACTGTATCAACCCACCCTATATCGCTCTAATCAACTACGCGACGTGTAGAATGATAACATAATGAATGAGGTCATGATTGACGTCGATACGCACGTCACGAACGCATATTTGAAGACGGACTATGCGTTGTTGTACGAAGTGTATGTCTTTACTATTTGATAAATACTCTGTTGGATATTTTGCAACTAATTTGACTGGGCACTGTTGCTGCCATAGGCAGCAACAGCACCAAGTCAAATTAGCAACAAAATATTCAACAACATACCTGTATAGGTTTCAGGAAATTGATAGTTAGGGCATTCGGGGATCGATCAATCCCATCACGGCGAAGTGTGGGTGGAGCTTAGCTAGAGATGGGCGGGGCATAGCTAAAATGAAAAGGCCCATTATACATCACTTACCTCAAGTCACTTCAATGTACGCTGCAACAATAATTTCAGGCTCACTGATTATTCGTAGGCAATCTTCTAATATGTCTGTTTCGCCGTGTTCGACTTCGTCTTCCACAAAAGAAGTTGATGCCCAGTTAGATTCCAGTCTCGAGTTTATATACACTTCTGCGAAGCTGAGTAAGAGTTTGTTACTCATACCGAGACACGATTTCCTGACAACTTGAATCATCCTTGGGGGCCTAAAACTAGAAGACGCCGATGTCTCAGCTATAGCTGTGCGTCCTCGTCTTGAGTCAACCGTGTTGCGTGAAACCTTAACCACGATTCCTGGCTAATGACGGTGCATTAAGGCATCAACTCATCCCCAAGTGCACAATTCGTCATCGAATACGTGAGCAGAGTAGCAACTTTATTAGTGTACTTTTAACTTAGTAGCACGCACTCAGCCTAACTCTTGTCTATTCACTCATTTAAAGCTCAACGTTTATGCGTACTATGTTCCAGGCGGATTTTATGAATTGATGACTGGATGAATCTGGGTGATCAACGTCAGAGATGGGGACGCAGTATGCATATGACTCGCTCGAGAACGTGGATAACGTGCTTTGGACGGTGGATCAGTCATGTGGAACGAAATCACGATTTCACACTCGTGACTAACATGTAGTATCAGTATTAACTAGTAAGCTGCTAACATATTATATTATATTATTTACATACATGGAACACAATTCTTCGGTTTTGCGGTTGAGAGTACAGCAATTGTTATACAGCAATTGTTGTAGGCCTATAAGGTTACTATTTAGCTTGAACAATAACACAGGGTCTATGCTTTTCACGACATTGCCCTGATAACACAGCTTACTGGCCGATGACGGGCCGATGCCGGGCTGATACCATGCCGATGCGGCCAACATTGGCTCAGTAAGCCGCGTTATCGCACAAGCCCAGTCTGCTCTAACCATCAAACACGACGGGCATGGTCTGCCCGCCAAGCACATAAACATAACTTATGTTTAGATACGGGTCAGATCATCCATATCTACGGGCTGGAAGACACAGACAGAACCAATAATTGCTTAGGATATGGGTGCGCGCCAGTTCGTAGTGGGCGTCTGGTAACATAATAAATGAATACATCAAGTCAACTGAAAATATTATGGTTCTGATATAGCATACGCTCTTTAATCGCATTTTTAACACAGGAATTATACCAGGTGCATTGGCAGAGGGACTAATAAAACCTATTTACAAAGGAAAAGGCAATCTAGAGGAACAACAGAACTTTAGACCTATAACCTTAGTCAGCCGCCTAGCCAAATTATTTACTAGTATATTAACTAATAGAATAGACAATTACTTAGAACAAAATGAACAAATAAAAGAAATTCAAGCTGGCTCTAGGCGTAAATATTCAACAACCTGTTTTCAAACCATGTCTTAATAGAAATTTTCAAAAAAAAGAAAGAAAAAACTGTTTTGTAGATTTAGAAAAAGCTTTTGATAAAGTTTGGAGGGAGGCACTATGGGGGAAATTAATTAAAGAAAATATCAATGGGAAAATCTTAAATGGCATCCGTAATATGTATATGGCCAGAAAATCTAAAGTATTTATGAACGGTATTGCCTCTGAAGCATTCACGTGTAACTTAAGGTTACAGCAAAGTGAAAATCTATCTCCAATCCTATTTAATATATACCTCAACGATCTCAGCGATTTCTTGGAAAGCTCTTATTGCAGTGGACTGGCTCTGACAGAAAACATCGATCTCTATATCAAACTGTTAGCGCTATTATATGCAGATGATACTGTTCTTTTCGCCGAGAGCCCTACAGACCTGCAGTCAATACTGAACGCATATGTGACCGATTGCAAAGTATGGAACCTTCGGATAAATAAAGAAAAAACTTGGTAGCAGTAAACGGGGGTGGGAAGGGCTAGATTTTAGTATTTAAGGTGAACAAATCGAAATAACTGACACGTACAAATATTTAGGAATACATTTTTTCCACAATGGTAGATACCTCAAGGGGATGAAACACTTAAGTCAACAAGCTACTAAAGCCCTCGACTCACACTATACAGGCAAATCTAAAACATTGAATTACCTTTAACGTGCCAACTAATATTATTTCACTCGATGATTATACCAATACTTACCGATGGATGTGAAATCTTGATAGAAAATCTTACTTCAAAAGAAAAAATCCCGGTACAGTTCTATAAGCGGACATTAAATATTGCAAAAGCAACGCCTAGTTATATGGTATATGGAGAGCTAGGACAAATCCCATTAGAAATTACTATAAAATATAAATTAATCAACTTTTGGGGAAAACTCCTGAACGGCAAAGAAACAAAGCTATCATCTTTACTATACAAGTGTATCTACAATGACTTTACCAAAAACAATACAGAATGCAAATGGCTGACCACAGTTAAATGTATACTTGAAAATGTGGGAATGGCTCACCTCTGGGAAACGCAGACCATAACACATTCTAATATACGATATTTGAAACGAAACTCCGTTCTTGCATTGACTGTACCGAGTCCTGCTTTCTTCAGGGCACCTCATAGTACGCTTTACAGATTTATGCACTGACATCCTCCTATGGCTTTGTATTTGCTGGCTCCCAGTGGTGCCAGTTCCAAGGTAGTCTGTGCTGGTGTGCCCCCTGGTACCATTACTTAGCACATGGCCGACCACGGACCATCTTTGTTGGACGACTTTTACACATCTTATATAGTGCATCATTGGAAATGATGCTGTCTGGCCTTGCGGTGGCAGGTATTAAGTTTGGCTAGAGCTGCCTTTGGAGCTCCGCAGCTGCTATAGCTATATAGCGTCACGGATACGCAGGTTGCATTGAATAAACGTAGTCTTTTTGTGAGGGGTATCTTTTATCTACGAACCCATGGCTTCCAGAAGCATTGGAAAGCTCGGTGATGCTATCGGTGTTTAAAGGCAGTGGTTCTGGAAAAGAGGTTGTGTGCGCTGATAAACGATGCCAGAACATCTCCATTCCCGTTACCTTTGCCCATAGTATAAAGCCATGCACATGTTGCGGCCTACATCAGTGACTGATTTGCTGAATTTGTCTAGCTCGAGATAACGTTGCCACATTTACACACAATGGACCTTTTCAAGTTTATCCATCGATCATCTGACGTCATATGACGTCATAATTAACTAAGTGACGTGTATGCTGACATCATAATCATGACGCCATGAGTGATTCTAAATAGGTGTATGAATTGTATGTCTCTATTATTTAATAAACATGCTGTTGAATAATTTGAAACTAATTTGACTGGGCGCTGTTGCTGTCATAGCTTACATGTATAGTTCCCTGGAAATTGACAGTCAGGGCGGTCAGAGATCGATGGATCCCAGCACGGACGTTGTGTGGGTGGCGCTTAGATTGAGCTGGGATGGCATAGCTAAAGGTGGAAAGGTCCATTGCCACCTGGCTGCAATAGTGATTGTAGAACGCAGTACGGCATAGAAAGATCTGTTCAGAGCACGATCACTCTTCTCTTTTTCGCCAGTTGGGCATATGCATTAACAATGCGGCACTGGGTGTCGATACCATTTCGTAACGGCATCGTCAGTTCAATGAATACATCACGATCACTAACTTAGGATGTGATCAAAGATACCTGGTCTAGTTTCAGGTCTGAGACCACGGTATGTGGTTCTATTGTACGATAAATACAGCTTCATTGATGAAGACAAAATCAGAGTTGTCTGACTGATGTTGTCAGCTCGCAAACCTTGATGACGTTATGTTCCCAATTAAGTTTGCTTCCCAGCAATTTGGTATCTGCGGAAGTGTTATCTTGATGGAGTTCACACATGTGTATCTGTCCGACACAACGGGGATGAATGGTGAAGGTATCTTACTTCCAAGCCAGAATAACTGAAGTCAGAGAAGGATGAACCTTTCCAACTTTATCCAGCCATCAGATGACATCATATGACGTCATAATCAACTACGTGACGTGATGATGACGTCATAATCACGACGTCATGAATAACTCGATATAGTCCGTAGTTAATGCTTAATAGCACAATACGCGGTGTCTTTACCATTTAATAAACAGGCTGTTGAATATTTTGTAACTAATTTGGTTGGTTTCGTGTGCTTCAGGGAACTGTCTATTCGCGGCCCAAAATGTTCATGAATGTCAGGAGGTACCTACAGGTTTGGACATGTTCTTCGAGTGACAGGGAGTGTTGGATAAAGTGGCATAGCACTCGCTTATGTAACCATGTCCACAGTGGTAGCAGCCTCTTACAAGTCTGTGATAAGAATGCAACATGATTTGGCACCTTTTGTGCAGATCATTTTGATTTAAACATATTTTATTGTAGACTTTTTACAAGGGATTGGATACAAGTTCTTACAACTTAGTTAGACCCTTTACCAGCAGTAATATTAATAGCATATCATTCCCATACGTTATCATGGTATGGAAAGATCATATTTAGATGGTCAAATCAGTACATTTAGGTCTCAGCCAGCCCAAAATATTAATACAATCACGAGTGTTTTCTGTCACATATTAATATACAGCACATATATAGGCAAATTTCTGACCCAACATAGAATGAATTTGCGGGCAGGTGCTTACATAATGTATTAGGTTTAGGGGAGAATAGTGGCACAACATATAGAAGAACTATACAAATATGATAAATTAAACAATAGAAATATGAGTAAATTACTATCTAGTATATCAGTACGTTCCGGTGAAAGTGATATCCACGAGGCACCAATTACAGCCATACATTAGACCGAGAAACAGAAAAAGGACAGTAAAACGCAGCATAGGTTGACCAGATACGATCGTGAATTCTGAACTAATAATATAAGAAGACAGCGCGTGTGTGCGTGCGTGCGTGCGTGTGTAAGTGTGTTCGTGGATGCGTGCGTGCGTGTGTTCGTGCGTCCGTGCGTACCTTATTGTCACCATCACCAGCATCATCATCATTATTATTATTATTATTATTATTATTATTATTATTATTATTATTATTATTATTATTTTTATTATTATTTATCTAGCGTTCGTTTCCTCATTAAAGAAGTATAACTATGTGCAATGTTTATTCCCAATTGTTCAATGCGAAAGTAGGCACATAGCTGCCAAAATATACAGTTCTTTGAGCCGCAATCAAGTTAACTCCTCCTAGTGGTGCATTGCTGATCTCGTCGCCAAATCAATAAACAGAGTAAAGATCAATGGCGAGATTAGTCAATCGTCCCTGGCGCTAGTGTGACAAGTGAAATAGTAAATGCATATCTGCTTTTCGCATACAATCTAAAATCAGCTTTTATATTCCCCAAATTGCTAATGCCAGTGAAGCTAATTTAGGGTACAGGCAGGATCTGCTCAATACTAGACATTTCTATCTAGGCCCCGTATCTCATCTATTGTGAAAGACTGCCGAGAATCGACCTTTCCACATTTACCCATCCATCATTTGACGTCATATGACGTCATACTCAATTAAGTGACGTATAAGATGACGTCACAATCATGACGTCATGAATGACTCGATATAGTCCGTCTTTAACGCTTAATTAGTATTTAATAAACATTCTGTTGGATATTTTGAATCTAATTAGTTTCAAAATATTTAATAGGTTACGTGTATAGTTATCTGGAAATTGATAGTCATGGAGTTCACCAATCGAACGATCCCAACACGGGAAAGGTGTGGGTGGAGGTTAGCTCGAGATGGGCGGGGCATAGATAACACTGGAAAGGTCCGTATCTGAATCAATAGTGAAAAAAGAGTGTTAACTATGGAAACTCCCACGAGGCCTGGGGGTGCTCATTTATTCATCAAATGTGTAGTCTCTTCGCCTATATAAGCCGGTGATAGTATTAGACTAAGTGAGGATTTCTTATATTTCTAAACATTTATTTGCTAGGCTATACCTGATGGAATATATGTATACATAGATTATGAACATTGGGGATTGGTGGATTTTCAAAGGGAGTACAGTTTTCTTATTTAATTAATGAGTATTTTTTAATTCTTTTTTTTTTTTAGATTCTTGCTTTTGTATATCTTACAGTGTCCGAAGAATTAAAAAGAAAAAGAAAGATTTTTTAAATATATATAGGTGTACTCCCGCTAGTCATATGGAGAATATTGTCCACCCCAACGAATTGAATGAAACAGGCTTTGAATACTTGTCAATCCATGCATCCGCTCTATCACTCAAGGATATGACATCATAACCAATTACGTCAAATGTGGGCTGGCGTCGCTATCAAAGTGGATAATGAATTACGTATTTAGCTCCGTCATGAACATCGAATCGTCTGTCAAGTGCACGAATTGTATGTCTTTGCTTGATTTACTATTTATTAAATATGCTGATGGATATTTTGAAACTAATTTGGCAGCGCCATAGGCAGCAACAGCATCTGCACTGGCTAGCTTGAAACTGGGTTTCCTGGAAGTCCGCGTTCAAAGTATATAAAACGATCCCAGCACGCGCAAAGCGTGGCCCGAGCTTTGTTAGAAATGGCTGAACCACTCTATTGCCGCTATAAGTGTGTCCCGATCACATAATTATTCATAATAAGTTAAATTAGTTTCCTCAGCAGAATGCCTGTTAGTGCTGAAGTAGTCCACCGGCATGGTCCTGAAGGCTATCGTCAAAGAAATTCCACATCCCCGAGTTATTATTTATATATAGGTTCTTATCACACATATTTTAAATCCTAGAATTTCTAAATGTTGGTATATCTTTGTGTTTGGCATATGGTGCAAGAGTTCATTTATCAAATCCCGCCTTCTGAACGTTTCTTGCACAGAACAATTGCAATATCCTGCCGAATATCATTCGAGCATATTAAATAAACAAACAGATTGGCAGCTGAGTTAATGTATGAGAAATAGAGAAGGAGAATCCAAAGTGCATGATGGAATTCCTAGCGAGGCATGCCAAAGATGGCATGGTAGATGCTGTGTGAAGAACGTGGCAATATCGTCACGATAAACATGACAATAATAACATAGACGATTTTAGAGCTAGTGTTACGTCTTTCCTGCTGAGTAAGGTCAGAATCACTAGACATCCGTCTTTGTTTTAGAAAATGAAGTGTTCCTACAAGAATACAAGGTCATAGAAAAACAAAGAAAATATATAATAACTCCTTCACCTCGCGATTGGCTTGGAAAACACACACATATTCAATGTCCCCCCTGCCCATGTACATGACCGGAGACGGGCCGTATACAATAACAAACAGGATTGAAACACAGACGCACAGGAGCCACACCAACACACAGTTCTGTAACTTCCACCGTGCTGTAACTACGCTGTTGGCTTTAAGTGGATAACATATCTGATAATAACGAACTGCTGACAAAAGTACCATGTGGCATATGCTGGACTCAAATGTGACAGATATAAATAACGCACACAGCCGGCATATGATGTCCTTATGTTTTGCCACAATGAATGGTAAGAGGAGATATGCAGTCAAAGCTGCCAAGATAGACGTCATTAAGTCACAGGATGCCAAACTGGTGAGAAGAGTGAATATCGGAATTTGACACCTTTTAGAGCTGATAAGATACGCAATAAGTAACAGGTTTGTGATCATCCCGAACCCAAACACTGCAGTTGAAAATGCTTTGTACACGAAAGGTGGCAGCTTCTGGGTGTACTGAATTAGAACATTAAGCACAGTTTCGTCAGGATCAGGAAACGGTTTTGTCGTATAGTTTGTTTCGGAGATGATGTCTGTATTGGATTCCATATTATTAAAATTAGAGTTACCTGTTAATATTGCACCATTGAATATTGAGTTTCGAAATGTAGTTTGGAAGTACTTATATGTCATAGGATCCAGTCCCGTAATTCCTAACTATCTACTTACATATCGACAGTACATCCAGGTTTGGGTTCATCTCCGGTTGCAGACAAGTACTATTACCTGTTGTATAAGTTGAGACGTGTGGATGTCCATTTTGACAGTACCGGTCAAGTAGTTTGGGCAACGGTTAGAGGTCAGTGTGAAAGGGTTAAGTAGAATCATATTCTACGTTTTGGTTAACGCTTCCATTCTTACACAACAAATTATTTTTACTCTAAGGAATATTTAGTTGAATATATTGAGACTAATTTGACTGGGAGTTACAACAACTCCCAGTCAAATTATTTTCAGAATATTCAACAGCTTAGATCTACAGTTCTCTTGCAATTGAGACATTGGAAATTCAGGACCAAAATGGTTAGCACAATCTTCATAATCATTTTCAGATGTTAGTTTTTACCTGTGAACGGTACTCAACAAATAGCCTCTGAATTCTGTAGCTGTATGATCAAGACGGTTTGACTGTTTTATGGGACGAAGTTGAAATTTAGTTAAATGGCATTTTAGTTGTGTCTCGTAAGTCAGTTTGTTAGTCTGTCTGTCAGATTTTTGACATTTCGGACAAAGCTGTCTATGTTGCAACCATAGTGTGGCGCACTTATTTATATTGACAACTGGAATCCTGTTCTGTGCTAAAGCTGCACAAGCTCCTAGCCAGCAGGGCTAGTAACAAGTACCTTCTGTCACCCTGACAATTATGAACTAGCCATTAGTTTGCAGATTGAATGAGGGCTTTTAACAATTACATCAGAATATTTACCATTCAATTTCCCTTTGAATGCTAATTTGTGTAATTAATTGAAATTGCGCTACTGCATACTGTTAATACGTAGGACAACGCCAGCTCTCAGAGACAGCAAGACTGTTTGAACAAGAGGACCAAGAAGGGCATGTGCTGCTCCAAGTACAAGTTGATGGGCGGCCGACGGATAACAGATGGACGGTTGCCATGGCAGAACCTCACTTAGCCATTTTGGCAAGGTAAGCTAAAAACTGCACACATTTTCCATGGCATATCAAGAAGATGTGAGTTCCCCCATTTCCAAACAAACAATTACGGGTTGGCTCAGTGCGATGTGAAGATTGCATGCCTCAGTGAGATGTCAAGATTGCACCAGTCCTCCACATGCCAGGCTATAACTTACTGAGTATGGACAGACCTGGAGAAATGACACTGGAATGACAAGAACGTTGCTATTTTTCTGAAAAGCAATTCTAATTAAGAATAAGACATCACTATTACTGTGTTAAATCAGAAGAAATGGTTTGTCTGAAGGTTGTTAGAAAGACTTTAATAGTAAAATTAAAAATTAATCGGATTCAGTAGTTAGATCCAAGATTAGCAACGATGCTTTAAAGATTAGAGATCACTGCACATATAGTTAAGTAAATATTTTGACCAGTGCAAATTAGTATTTTGGACAGTGAAGGTTCTTGAATGAGATCCACAATCTGGCCAGAAACCTGGGTACAAACATTATATCATAATCTGTAATTACTAATTCATAGCATGGGAATGGACGACCACCCATATAATAGCATAATATTAAATAAGGACAGACTTGTTCAAAGCACATCCAATATTAACTTTATTTGCCATCTTATATAATTCCAGCAATAGCATACCAGTTAATACATAATTAGAGACTTTGGCTCAATCCATTTGGCAATAAATACTTATCCCTGTTCCTTCCGACTTACTTGTCTAAGCTCCAAGAGAGCCAAGACTTTTAGTTTAATACTTTAAATTAATGCTCAGATTTGTTCAAGAAAATTTTAATTTTCTCATAGAAAATGTCAATTTGCAGACCAAGAAATGATTTTTTGACAGGTTTACCACTGGAATGACCTGCTCAGTTATCGAGCCCGGCATTCCAGTAGAAAATTCTGGTCTGCAATTGAATATTTCTCAAGATCCCTGCAAAAGCTGTTTTGACCGGCTTTAGTGTTAAATGGATTAATGATCATCTCAACCCTTTAATGGCCAAGATTGTTTATTTCAGTTTTTAGAAGTCACAGGATTAATTGACTGGCTTACTTATCAACTCAGCCAGCTATTATACTGGAAAATTTTCAAAAATCCGTCTTCTCTTGGCCAGCAAATGGATATTCTTCAATACCAGCGCCTCTGTTACAATGCTACACAGGTAACAGGATTCATAGACCTGCAGAATGAAATTCCATACATAGTCCATAACTAATTCATCAAATTCCAGAACAATTTTATAAAGCCTGCAATCAATTTCCATTTGCAGCAAAAACTTTGCAGAAAACTCACAATTAGTAGCCGAGCTCGCAGCGAAATAATAAAGATAATGGGAATCACACATGATAAAATTTAAATTTTTCAAGCTTTCAATACACCGTTTAGCAAAGAATGTAGAATTTTCAATACTTCTCACGGTATTTATTTGACAAAGTCCGACTAGTCGATAGTGATAGTCACGGCCAAAAAACGTCAAATTCACTACACATTAGATATTAAGTTTACGAGGATTTTAACAGATTTTTAATGACCAATTCGCGTAATGTACTAGACGCTTAGATTCAGTCATCCTGGCGAAAGAACATTTACACAGGAGCTCTCTGTCAGAAAACATCTGCACATTTTCACTGTCATTATAGTCTTGTCATCAGTTCTAAATATATTTTACAATACTACCACTTACTTATTTGATAGTAGACTGTCTCTGTCGCCAGAGATAACATATCCGATTATATATGTATAACTAGAAGGTACAGGTGCAAGCAATTGTAAATCTGCGTGCTGACGATGTTTTGACAAGAGTAGCATAGGAACTGCTCTCCCTACCCTCTCTCTCTCTGTAAGATTGTGTCACCTTAATGGCAATAGGATGGCAAATTGTGGGAGGGGTCTAAATATCCTGAGTAATTTTGAATGGCATAGAAAATAGAATACCATCGATGGTCATAAAATATGAAATCATCTCTAACCTCTCTGTATGATTTAGAGGAGGTGGGTGGGGTTGTCATTGATGTCATCGATAAGTTTGAGCAATGGTATTTGTGCCATTAACCAGTAATGAATGGTATCAGAAACAGAATATCATGTATAGTTCTGCGATGTGGAATTCTCTTCCTAACATAACTCTGTTACGGTGGGCGACTTCATTGCATTGGATGGAAATTAGAACCTTGGGGATTTAGTTACCTTAGTGAAAATTGGTTGACAATATGGGGCAGTCCAAATATCACGGGTAATTTTGAATCATGATATTTATGGCAACTCTCTACTGAATCGTAGGTGAAACAATATAACAGGGATGGTATTGAGATATGAAATGCTCTCCTTAACCTATATCTGTGTGATGATTGTGTCCCCTTTGTGACAATAGAATGCCAAATTGGGGTGGAGTGTCAAATGTCATCTATAATTTTGAGCCGTGATATTTGTGTTCTCTCCCCCCCCCCACCTCTCATGGAATTGTATCGGAATCAGGCATATTTTATAAATGTGTGGCATTCCCAGAATATACGGTCTGTTTTCTTCTTAGTTGTTCACTCCAATGACTCAGTTATCATTGTTATTAGCTCACCGGGCCAGAATGGACAAGTGAGCTGACGCCATGAACACCATCCATTATCCGTCTGTCTGGCATCCGTTCGTTGGATGGATAAGCTTTAAATTCATGAGGCAGCACACAATCAAGGCAATATAAGAAATATCAAGTCGATTGGAGAATAATAAGAAAGATCCTGAGTAAGTATAACAATGTGCAATATTTTGAACAAAATTAGCTCGGAAAATTTTTTCAGATGCTCAACACAATTTTTCGTAATTTTTGAACATTTTGTTTTACAGTTTTTCGAATATTTCTAGAACGGCGGGACGGATTTCGATTCTGTAAAGGCTGAATGGATGCGCCGAAGAGAACTACACTCCGGACATGGGTTATTTTTCAGATCTGAGGTCTTATAAGCCACCTATCAGCGGTTGAAATTTGAAAGTGAAAATGCGCGTTTTGGCTGTTATGGACAGGTTTTTATGAGATTTTATAATTTTTTCGAAAGAATCAACGTAGTTCGGAACTGGCTAACGATGTTCTAAATTTTGATCTTGCATTGACATTTTGTGAGCAAGGGGAGCTAATTCCTACCAGAAACGAAAACCGGTAATGTTTAGCACAAAGAAACGACCTTGATATTTGACCTTTGACACCAAAATGAGAGAAACTCTTCGAGAGTAAACGGGCAACATCCTACGAAAGTATGGTAGGGATCCTAGTAAAACTCTAGGTATAGTCGCACTTCAAAAATAAATATTGATAATCTCCATACATTTCCTATGGGACATTTTTGCCCACTCAAAGATTGGTAGCTCGAAAACTTCTAAGCAGATACAAATTAAAAACAGACGCCATCGATTCCACCATGTGTGGTAGGAGTTGACCAAGTTTGGAGTTGATTGCATCAAAACTCAAGGAGGAGATACGGCTTAAACCTTTGGGAGACGAATAATTAATATCTCGACAACCGCGTGAGATATTTGAATTCTGTAAACGGATTCAGAATGTAGACGGCGATGCGAATCAGGTAGTCTTACCGGCGAACCGATCGGACCAGAATTTGGAAAAGAGAACAATTTTCTAAGAAAGTCGTGGTCGCGTCGAATTTTATTTTTATGCAAAAAGTTGGGAAAACAAAAAAGAAAAGAAAGTAGCCAAGATTTGCGAAAGTCGGATCACAACTCTACGAAAAGGAGCGCTTTAAAATGTTCAGATTTTTGGCATGAAAAGGGTTACTTCTCGCAAATAATTGCCCAGATCAAAGTAAAAAGCAATAGCAATAAACTACAAATGACGTTCTATTGGGTCGATAAGGTTGAAAAATGATCTGAACAAATCTCTAGAAGATACATTTGTAAAAATAGTGACTGAGAATAATAATAATAATAATAATAATAATAATAATAATAATAATAATAATAATAATAATAATAATAATAAAAAGAAGAATAAGAAAGATCCGATCGTAAAATAATAATCTGCGTGCAGTTTCTGCATGCAGATTAATAATATAGAAAGTTTCTGTGAGAGCCTCGCCTCGCACGGGCTGAGTGCGTGTACACTAGTTTAGTAACTAAGCTGGCCGAAAAACGGCTGGCTAGAGATCATACCTCATGGAGGCCGCCTTCACTAGAAGTTCCTACCACGCCGTACGCAGGAAGACGAAACAGGGTAACTGTCTTTCTCAATGGTAAATAAGGTTAGCCTGATTTGCATGCATATATATATATTTTTTTTTTTTTTTTTTTTTTTTTTTAATGTGTGATTTATGTAGTTGAAACAGAAATCGTCTTGACCGAATCCTTAACTTGTAGTAGATTTTTAGTCATCTCCATGTTATTTTAGCGGTCATTCCTAAATGAAGATAGACTAATATGTAGTTTTAGGGCCAGACCCAGTGGTTTATTCCTCCAACACTTATACCAACTTAATGCTAACAGCAGGTGCGCCAGAAGCAAATTTGAGGGGCAGGGCAGGGGCAGGTTCCACAAAAAGGGAACGTCGTATGGCATTGTCTGGAGGAAGATATGAAATGGGTGTTCCACCTCTCATAGGAGGGTGTTCGGGGATACCATGGGTAGCCACGAACACCCATCTATGAGAGAGGGGGACATACCCGCCTAACGACCACAAGAAAATACATTGAAAGGTGCAGGCTCTAAGAATCGATTCCTTGCATTCTGAGTTTCTTATGAACAAGGTTTGTTCAGCTCTGAAGACCATGGAGTGTCATGAGTTGCATGTCAACCAGTTCCACAGATCTTTAAATCTAATTTTTTAAATAGTGCAAAGTCCAAGATGGCCACTAACTAAATCGACCAAACATCTTCCCGGGACTAAGCCTGGATCTGACCCTATGGATCCTTCCTGACCAGCAGTTCTTAAGGACTCGCTTAAAGAATACGATGCTGGATGAATAGACAGATGAGGTAGCAACACCGCTACATCAAATTGATAACAAACTATTCAAGTGTGTATGAAATAAGTAATTTAAATTATGATTTCGCAGCCTCTTACTTAGCCATATTGGCTTTTTGGTTTCGGATGGACAGTTGGCACAGTCTATTAAAAATAGGCCTTCAAATGGCGGGACGAGTTCGTGGTGAGGGGTTTGGATGGAGGGAGGGGATGCTCATGCTCATATAAAGAGTACAGTGTTAAAAAATCCAAAATGATGATATTTATTAATTAGAAATGTAGGCGATATAAGCGATGGCTCCTAAGCGCATCTAATTTTTACATTATTCAGAGGAGGCCCCAGACCCCTTCCATTCTGTATGGTGGGGTTGGGGGGGGGGGGGGAGAGACAACAAATCTTACTCATTCCTCAAATACCCCCTCAGACTTCGCATTTCGGCCATGTGTATACACATTATTTCTACCTTTGCATATGCATCACACGTAAATTAAAATATTGATTTTGAGAGTTGTTAATTCTAATATCCTTTGTTGTCGTGTTTCGACATTGCTGCACCCAGCCGCCAATCGTCGCACATATTCTATTCTACCCACTAAGCAAGGCATTAATGGAGCGTGGACCAGTATCACATCAAAATTCAAATAGAACATGACCATGTATGTAACGTTTACTTGCAAAGATACCTGAAACGTCTACAGATATGAAAAAATAGTCAATATGTAACTTCCACTACATAAATTAGCATTTGCATTGATGATTTGAGTCATCGCTAAGGCTGCTCAGTCACGAGTTATCATCATTAATATAATGCAATGTCTATGGCTATCATCAGTCTGCACGACATAAGAATAGATATATCCGGTCTAGAAGCACTCCCGCATTACTTTATGGACTTGTGTTAATGCCGAAACAACCCAGCTTTAATACAACTGCTCAATCTGCTCTGAATATTCTAACAAATCTTTTTTTAAAGTACTAAAGTAAAGTTTACTCATTTTTCGCATGAAAATGGATAAAGGCCACATCTGCGCCCCGTCCCCCAACCCCTGCCCCGTGGCCAAAGGGCAATGGGGGCAATTGCCCCGCTGTCCCGCGCTTCTGGTATTCCTGGTTAACAGGTTTTACCATCTCGTGTCTGATTTATTGCGCACCTATTTTAGGCCGACGGAGCTTACATGTTGCCAGGCCGACAGGAGACGGAGCCGAAAAGCGACTCTTTTCCTAGTGTCTGACGCAACAACACAAAACAAGGACAAGTACAGGACAATGAAAAGCATTAAGTAAGCACTGTGCCTACTTAGGACTGAGCCGAAGAAGCAGATAAAGCACTGTTGTGACCTTTACCTCGAAGGCGTCGCGGACCCAATCGACCCATCCAGTCACAAAAGAATAAGTTCGTTATGAGCGTCTTTTGGCGTAGTAGGTGTTTCAAGAATACGATGTTTTAGACTTGGTCCCTGGAGCTAATGATTATCTGAGTCAGGTTTAAACTCCAATAGTCAAAGATTCACTGCTAGGCCAGATACGATTATATTATTATTTGGCAGTGCATTTCTACTGTGGCTTAAAAGATTCTATGATAAAGTTATCATCGAAGATACTGGGGTGTTATATGAACTCTTCGTTTAGATTGAAGACATCGAGACACCTGTGCTATTTCAAGGGTCGGCCCAACCAAACCAAAGGAAGGAAGTACAATTAGATGGTAGTCAGGTTGGCCAGAGTTAAGCACAATGGAAGCAAGCTGCTGGGCCGACTGGTTGGTCTGATCTTCTGGTGTAATATTTTAACACACAGTAGCGTCCTATACAATGTTTGGAACTACTTTTTATATCGGCAGCGGATTCTATTTGCTATCAAGAAATTGTATCATCTGAGTTTATAATTTGTTAGGTTTATGCCGAATCCTATGGCTTATTTTAGCATGGAAATGGTTACTTAGTGAAATATGTTGCTATTAAGAATTAGTTAGGTTTATGCGCTATTGTAGGTTTATAATATTAGTAAACGAGTGTACATTTATTAAAACATGAATGAAACGAAAGAACAATAGTAAATAAAAATCGGCGTCCACGATGGGGAAAAGATACATAAAAGCTGAATTGATTATGTACGTGATCGGTTTTGAGATATCGTCGTTTGTGTATTTGAATAGTTCATTGCTCCTGCCATCAGATCCAGATGCACGTCCAGTTTTCAGGGATTTAAGTGCCTTCTCCACATCTGCTGTTTTAATTGGTGTTAGTAATGGCCTGGGGTCACCTGAAAACGGGTGTAGTGGCTCACCATCGTGGGCAGTGAACTTTTCCTTGAACCATTCTCGAATTGTGTCGGCTTTGACCTGTTAGTCCAGATAAACTGTCCTTCAGAGGTGTGTACACTGGGTGGTGGTATGTAGTCAGTAAGTCTCAGAACTCTAGCTGCCAGAAACATTTTGTGGCAATTATCTTTCAATATTCTTTAGACTGCAGGGAAGTCTGTTTCTTGAAGTGCAAGATCTTTTAAGCACTCACTGACGTAGCGCATATGACTAGATTTTTACCTTTCATATGTTGCAAACAGTTTTAATGTAATCTAACCATTCACGGTGTTTAAAGGGGCTATAGCTACTAGATCTAGAAATTTAATCAATTCTTATATATACGACCACTCAATATCCAAGAATATGCAAATTATAAATTCCACAATTAGTACAATGTAAACACAAATCTGGCGGTGAATTTTACCTCCGTGGGCCAGAGAAAACTGTATTTGCTATTTAGTGGTCGTTCGCGATTCATCACTAGTCTTGCGCAAACAAAGATTATTCAGCATTACGGCACTTATTTATTTGATGTTGTTATAATTTGTTGCGGTTTCTGTTCTCGCAGGTATTCGTCTTTGACGTTTCGGTCGCCGAGCATAGCGGTGCTACTATTTTGTCTGCCGCCGGCGAACTGTCTAGGCATATTGTAGATTTTCCGAGTTGTTTCGTGAATAGATTGCTTCGCTAAATTCAGAAACTCGTCTGCTCATAAGAGTTTCCAGAAAAACAACAAATAATAACACATATGTGTGACGGGGCCGGAATTCACCTTTCCAGAGTATCCATCCATCATATGGCCTCGTATGACGTCATACTTAGACCACCGCATGTATGATGACGTCACAATCATCACCTCACAAAGGGTTCCATATAGGCCGTCATCAATTCTCAAATACTCCGACACGTTGTATGAAGTGTATGGCTTTGTAATTCTGTGCAATTTAATAAACATGCTGTTGAATATTTTGAAACTAATTTGACTGGGCGCTGTTGTTGCCTTAGGCAGCAACAGCACCCAGTCAAATTTGTTTCAAAATATTCAACACCTTACCTGTGTAGTTTTTTGGAAATTAATAGTCAGGGTGTTCAGAGATCGATCGATCCCAACACGAGCGAAGTGTGGGTGGAGCTTAGCTAGAGATGGGTGGGGCATAGCTAAAACCGGAAAGGTCCATTGGATATAAGAATTAGTATGTCGTAATAATACACCAGGACCGTTATATTGCAACAAAAATATAGAACGTTTCCAAATTTATTTATATCTCGCAGGTATTGGCTCTTTAACTAGCCTAATGCAAAATCCGCAATAGCCACCATATACGTTAAAGATGCATATTCACAGCAAAATTACTGAAAATAAAATTGTTTAAATTATCTACTTTTAGAGGCTTAAACTGTGAGCCTATATGTAATGAAACTAAATAAATCTTAACAAATGATGATTTCGTTCCATATAAATTAATATAATTTTTTAAGCAGCGAAATTAATCTACAGGCACGAGCCTCTATTTCAATTTCGCAAATTAAAAAATTATATTAATTTATACATAATGAAATCTTCATATGTTCGATTGATTTCGTTTCATTACATATAGACACATAATTTAAGCCTATAAAAGCATACAATTTTAACAATTTTATTTTCAAGCATTCTGGTGTGAATATGCACCTTTAACATCATTCCATCTCAGACCACAACATCTTTCAAACTAGTGTTTTGATACTCCTCGCTCATCGTATGCAGTCGTGCGTGTATGGTAATAGTCGAGATATTTGCATTGTACTGCCATTTATTCATTGAAATGATATGTAAGGCCATAATTGTACACATCCTTGTGATGTCAAATAAAGGGCTCCATTTCTAGCTCTGGCACGTCAATGGAGCTTTATAGTTTATCCATATGACGTCATCATCAACTATGTGACGTGTAGGATGACGCCATGCTCAATGGCGTCATAAATGACGTAGCTAAGTTCTTCACAAACGCATAATTGATGACGGACTAAGCGTTGTTGTACAAATTGTATGTCTTGACGATTTAATAAACTTGCTGTTGAATCTGTTGAAACTAATTTGACTGGACGCTGTTGCTGCAATAGGCAACAACTGCCATAGGCAGCAACAGCATCCAGTAAAATTAGTTTCAAAATATTCGGACAGCCTACCTCTAATCCTGCATAGTTTACTGGAAATTGATAGCAAGTGAGTTTAGGGATCGGTCGATCACAACATGGGCGAAACGCGGGTGGAGCTTAGCTTGAGATGGGCTCAAACTGGATAATTGCATTTGCTGCTAACCGCCGCCCACTTTGTACGAATATTGGACTCGATGAATATCATGTGAACATTGAATTCCCAGAATCCTACATTCTTTGAAACTAATTTCAGAGAGAGGGCTATTGCTGCCATAAGCTTCAAGTCAAATTAGTTTCAAAATATTCAACATAATGTTTATTAATTTGGAGGTTCATCAAAAACACACAATTCGTACACTCATAACAGTCTTTTCGATTTTCGTGAGGAATCTATCCACCATTATGATGGCAGGTGACGTAATTGATTATGACATCTTAATTAAGTGACATATCATATCTGTCCATTGAGATAGGAGCGGCCAAATAAAAACGAGTCTTCCCATTTCTGAACAGAGCATTTAGTTTTTGTGATCCTTACATCCATTAACAGGTGAACACGTGATTCAATACGCTCTGCTATTGGTTTATAGCTGAACAACTTACAACTCGCAACTGAGCGGCGTACATAGAACGACTGAGTTTCCGACTAGTCGCCAACTAGTTAATCTGCGATTAATCATTCTTCTTCTTCTTTCTACTTATTATTCTTCGTCAAAAACTTTGCACCGCATCTCCTCTTACAGTTTTCATCCGATCAACTCCAAACTTGGTCAACTTCTTCTACCTCGTCTAAAATCGTGAGCTCTTCAAGAGAATTTAGAGCTACCCAATAGTTTTCGAGCTACCCACATTTAACTGGGCAAAAAAGCCCTACAGGAAATGTATGGGGATTTTCAATATGGATCTTTGAAGTGCTACTACATGCTGAGTTGTGATCGGTCCACTACCATACTTGGTGAGGATGTTACCACTGATGGTTGTTTTTGAAAGAAAATATTTTTTTTCAAAATGACGACCAGGTGCACCTTTTGGGGACACACGTACCAATTTTCGTTTTTTGCAGAAATGAATTCAAGGTGAAAAAGATTTTTTTCCTGGCGCCGATCGATATTAAATTTAGTGAACTTCTAGGTGTTATATTGGCTTTAGTTTGTGTCAAATTTAAAGTTAATCCACCAAACATTTTCAGAGAAATCAGCTTTTCCATGCCACATATCCCCATAGTAAACCTATGGGAACAACATTTTCTCCTAGAGTTTTCTTCCGATTCTCTTCAAACCTGGCCAGATCCTAGAACATTGAGAGATCTGAATAATTTTCAATAAAGATTGTAATATCTCTCTTGCGGTCAAGGTCATTCACGGGTACAAATTTCAACTTTCATGTTCGGCATAAGTTAATAGCCTTTCATCATGCAACTTCAATGAGCATGTTAGAAGACACACCTTATTTTATCCTGATGGTCAAGGTGACCTTTTAGTGTAAGCCTATGGGAATTTCAAGCATGGATCTCTGAACTGTGACTACACCTACAGTGTTTATTCAAGCAGCACCAGACGTGTTCAATGGCCGTAGAAGAGGCATTATACTATTTCTTCATGGCCAGACATCGCAGATTTAGAGTTACTTCAGTAAATGCTCTCTAGTTGAAAATTTGTAACGCGTGACCGATAAGAACAGCCTTCCTGTGGTTAGTGACAGTCCGCAATAACGTATGCATTAATGTACGAAATTTGATTTAAACGTTCCTGTCATTTTGTCAAATGATTGGATAGCAATAGCTGGTGCGTACGCTGGCCGACTGCTTGAAGGACAATCTGGATGTGTTGCTAAATGTCAGTTGTCACTTATATAATCAGTATTTAATTATTATCGTAATCATTGTGGACAATGGACCTTTCCAGTTTTAGCTATTCCCCGTCCATCTCTAGCTAAGCCCCAACCACGCTTCGTTCGTGTTGTGATCGTGCGATCCCAGAACTCCCTGATTATCAATTTCCCGAAAACTATACAGATAAGCTGTTGAATATTTTTTAAATAAATTGAGTGACGCTATATTGCTGCATACGGCAGCAACAGCGTCCAGTCAAATTGATTTCAAAATATTCAACTGAATGTTTACTAAATGGTAAAGACACGCGATTCGTACAGCAACGCTTAGTCCGTCATCAATTAAGCGTTCGTGTACCAGCTTAGCTCCGTGATTCATGACGTAATTGAATATGATGTCAGTCAACACGTCACCGTCACGTAGTTATTATGACGTCATATAATTGATTACTCATGTGCATGCCTATTCAATCTAACTAATAAGGGACAAATCCATGCCCATATACAGTATTGATTATTCTTTACACCTACGTATATGAAAGTGTGCGCAAAATATAATTATTAGTTATTCCAAAAACATAATCTTACGTTTGTGGTAATGGCGATAGAATAATCCATTTCCAAGCATCGACGCATCGAGGGGCTAAAGAAGCATCTCAAATAAAGATATAATTATATGGATGAAATGTCTTAAGGGATATTGATTGCGGCGGATGGCGGGTCAGATCTAAGTGAATCCTGAATAATATACAAACTTGCATGCAATTATAAATACAGGTGGCATAGGTACAACAAGAGCACGCACTTAATATCGGCAGTATGTGCGTTAATGATTCATAGAACAAACTATTTTGTCAACGATGACAGCTGACAAATTGTAAAAATAGAGACGAACTTCTACTTAACTAGATCAGTAATGGATTCGCCAGTAACGCAGTCTCAACTGGGCGTTTTTAATTTCAATGCCACTCATGCTAGTGGCAATGTAACGCATTTATCTGATGCGTTTGACTTGGAATCATGGAAGATGGAGGTGCGCATGAACCGTGCATATAAAATAGGCTTTTTTATCAAAGAGTACTATATACTTATACACAGTGCTATTGGTGTCCCCTGTAACTTGCTATCATTCCTAGTTCTAAGGAGGATTAAACCACATACATCTACCATCATGATTATGATGCTGCTGGCCATACTGGATTCATTTATGCTAAGTGCGCTCGCTTTTGACAAGACTATGCAAATATTCTCGATTTTGACCTACACAAACGCCATATGCTGTATGTTTAATACTGTTCTCTACCTAGCACAGTATATGACCATATGGTTAGTTGTGATTTTAACACTAGAGCGAGTTGTTGTTGTGTGGTTTCCTATGAAAGCAGCTCGGGTCTGTACAATCTCTAATGCTCGTATATCTCTCGCTATTCTCTTAATGATGGACCTCCTCATTTGTATCCCACATACATTTATACATGAAGCGAAATTTGCTTCAACACGATCTGGTTGTTTTACCAAGCTGAAATATGAAACGTTCGTCGCACAGTTGATGGTAGTTGATGGTGTATTTTACGTTATTGTTCCAGTGATATCATTGTGTTTAAGCAACATAGCCATCATAGTTAGATTGAGAACACATAGAGAGACAGATAATATAGCAATTGACGCCTCGATTACTGAGCAGAATAAACGTCAGAACAGATCCATAACTATGATGCTTTTAGCAGTATCCATAACGACTATTATATGCCTTGGTCCAAATCTTACTCTTGCTTTAATTGGCGGCGTCAATTGGTTGGCAACAGTACACGTTTCCCCCAGTACGTATGCAAACCGGTATCTAGCATTCTGGGCAATTCTGTCCCTCAGATCTGTTAATAATGCGATTAACTTTTTCCTGTATGTCTTCAGTGGACGACGCTTTAGAACTGAGCTTTATCACATGATCCGCACATCGTTTACGAAATGAAAGCTCATTATCCCAATATTTTTCGAAGAAAGGTTGGTATTACGTCATCCAGTCTGTTTATCTGCCCGTCCGTCCGTCCTTCTGTACGTCCGTTCGTCTGTCCGTCCGTCCGCCCGTCCGCCTACCAGCCCGCCCAGACACCTCCCCCCCCCCGTGCATCCGTCTGTCCGTCCGTCAATCCGTCCGTCTCTCCGTCTGTCTGTCTGCAGCATCACACCTTGTGCTATAGAAAGCAGTTTATCTGGCTTACTATTTTGACGACGGCTATTATTGCCTCATTACATTCATAGATATGCTAGCCTATAGCTCCGGTGATAGTGTGTGCATATCGAGACAGGGAAAAGTGTCTGCATCACGAAGCAGACAAGACTATGGTTAGCAGGTTATGATGTTGTACTGTATCAGTTATTATATCTGTGCCGTCTTAAGATGCCTTGATAATACAGATAGTTCACCATAAGTTCATGAACAGGGGCATGGTGTAGTTTGGTCTTGTAACCTGAGAAGTTTGAGTGAACTTTTGTTTTTCAGTAGTCATTGATGTTGCTCAGGTACCTGTTCAAGAATTATCAATAGCCAAACTCATGAAAAGCGTTGAATCCCTGTAAATTGTTTTATTTATTTGCTTAAAGATTTCTTTGCACAAGGACTTTGTCATCGCAAATGCCATTTCTGGCTAACTTGGTGAAAGCATCTACGACATTTGTACTGCCGAATGACCGCCTCATAATATGTGCGAAGGCCCGAATGCTACAAGGATACAAAATATATACCATATAGATGGTGAACCATCTTTATATTATTAGTTGGAGATCAGATGCCTAACTCTGAAATCATTTTGCCAAGAGAATTTGCTGATTCACAATCAGGATTCACCTTTACCATCTGGATATTTCTCTCGAAAGAAGGTAAATGTCACATGGATGAATCCGTTTTATCACAGATAGAGTATGCATGGGCCATGTGATCCGGAGAAAGGACGGAGACCTGTAGCAGTCTAATAATTCAGGGAGTTATGCTATCCAATCTCCAAGATCCCACTCAGAACCTACATGATCATGCGTCCTTCTAGCTAATCAGTATTCTTATTTCTGATATATAAATACTAATAGGCTATGTGCCTTACGGGCAGATTCGTCAGCCTCAAACTTTCTTATAGGCAGTTGGTGAAACTTGTGGACAGGAAAACTGCCCATAAGGCATGTTGGGCTTGTTTTTATCTATAGAGCTGAAATCATCCAAATTTGGAAGAAAAATAGTTTTGCCAAAAGATGAACACTAGGTGGCGCTAGGGTGTAACTTGATTTTTGGTTACGTCCATTTGCCTGAAACGTTAACATATCTGCTTTGATATGTAGCACCTTTGTAAGGTACCTGCATACAACCTTTAATGGCATTTTAACATCGGGTTCTTTTCCAGATTCGTGGAGATGTAATATTTTAATCCGTATACATAAGAAAGGCGATACAAATGTCCCACGTAATTACAGGGCGATTGCCATTGGGCGCAATCTTTGTAATTTATTTTGTAGTATATTGCAGAATCGATTAACCAATTTTGTGACACATATTCTCTCATCCCCAAAAGTTGAATCGGTTATATGAAGTGTTCGCGCACTGCAGACCATATTCTTACCTTGAAATGTTTTATGGATAAGTTTGTTAACAAGGCCTTTAAAGAGTATCTATACTGCTGTTTTGTAGAATTTAAGGCCGCCTTTGAGTCTGTTTCCAGAAAGGCGCTTAATTTTTAACTGGTTCAACATGGCGTAGGGGGGAATTCTCTATCGCTTATTCAGAAACTATACTCAGGTGTATCATATACTGTTAAAATAGGCACTCATTACAGTAAAAATATAGATTCTAAGGTTTGTGTAAAGCAATGGTGTGTTTTGAGCCCCATCTTATTTAATTTGTTTTCGAGCGATTTGCCTAATATGTTTAATGACTGAGATCCTATTACTATACATGATTTAAGCATTAGTTGTCTAATGTTTGCAGATGGTTTAGTAATTCTATCTAAATCGCATATCGGACTTCAAAAATCATTGAACAATTCATCAGATTATTGCAACAAGTGGGGGCCTTACTCTCAATTTGGATAAGACCAAAGTGGCCATGTTCAACAAGAGTGGTAGGTTGATTACAAGACACACCTTGTTCTATGATGGTTCTCGAATCGAGATAGTTCAATCACATTGCTATTTGAGCACAGTTTTCTCTACTTCAGGCAACTATGATAGATAGATAGTTTATTTACACCCATGCCACTGACAAGTGAATTTACATATTTATAGAGTATGGCGGTTAAACAGTTACATCAGATATTATTATTATTATTATTATTATTATTATTATTATTATTATTTTCATCTTTGTGTAAATATCATAGCATTCGCTAGTAGAATCACCACATCTTTTTGTCATTAGTGGCTGTCGTAGTAGCGGTAGAAGTTGCTGCTGCTGCCGCCGTCGCCTCTGCCGCTGCTTCCATCACTGCTGTCGCTGCCGCAGCAGCAGCAGCAACAACAACACAAGCAACAGCAGCAGCAGATACAATATAGACAGTTATCAATAAATGATACTAATAACAACAGCAACAAACTATACTATACCTCCGCAGTTGCTGTCGTTGTCGTTGTTTTTGTTGTGGTTGTCGTTGTTATTGTTGTGGTTGTCGTTGTTATTGTTGTGGTTGTCGTTGTCTGTCTTTGTCGTCGTTGCTTTTGTTTTATTGTTGAAATTGCTGTTCTTAGCATTGCCGTCATCATAGTTCCTGTTGTTTTCATGATTGTCGTCGTCGTCGTCGTTGCCGGCCCCCACCCCCCCCACCCCCGACGTCGTCGTCGTCGTTTTAAGCGTGTCTAACGTATTTCCCATGTAGCTATTAATTCTTTGGCTTTCTCCTGACAGGGAAAAGGTTAGTAACTTCCCTAATTATCGTATATAAGTTTATTAACAGGTTTCTTTTGTGTGTCGAGAGTAGCTGATAAAATCTATGATAGTTTGGCCTGACCAGTGTAAAAGTAGCTAGGCGAAAGTTCTTGTCTTTGTTTTTTTAAATAATCACAAATGAATATTATTAGTTACACCAGTGTTTTGACGGCGGTACAGGCTGTTACCACACGTGCAAACGTTGTATCTCCCGAGCGCAGCGAGGGTGGGGGGGGTACATTTTATATTTCTAAATATAATTGTTTGAGCGTGTGGTAACAGCCTGCGCCCGCGTCAAAACACTGGTGTAACGAATTTATTACCCCTCAGACGTCGAAGATAGAGATTTTATCATAATGTGACAATATAATTAGATAAGCAATTCATGAATTAGACATCTCTAGGCTAGTTCTGCAAGAGTGAAATTGACACCTTTTTGCCTTGGCTTCACGCCAAAAATGGCGTGTTCACGCTAGAGAGTTAATCCGGAATAGCGTCATACTTCGGTATGGGCTTATCATAGACTAATTAGTTCTACACTTAATTCTATGAGTAATCGATTTTACATCGGTATGTTGATTTCCGTATGTAACACGCTCGTCACGAGGATCATTGTTACCACGTCACGAAGAAATGTACAAGATTGCGATCGATAATTAACTCGCCGTTTGTATGGCTATGATTAATTTGTCGAGTAATGCATTCGCTATTCGACTACAAGTGTTTTGCGAGATACACAACCTTGCTGGAGCAACAGCTTCCATCAAATTAGTTTCAAAATATGCAACAGCGTTCCCGTATAGTTGTTTTGAAATTGAGTCACTTGAAATCTTGAAATTCAACAATTCCAAAGCGGGCGCGTATCCGCTATTTTAGCAACATATATATTATTATAATGAGCTTTATCGCTAGCTGCGCAGTAAAACTAAAACACGTTTTTCGCTCGGGGGATACCGTGTGGTATTGCCCTCGCGTGACGGAAATACCAGATCATCCATCCCTGATTTTAACCATTCAAATAACGGCATTTGGTCATGTGACATTACTGAGGGAGTAATAAGTAGTGATACTCGTCACTTATATCATTTTGTGCACACAGAGTACACGTCCTTTCTTCTCTCATTTTACCCTACCGACGTTCTGCTTCTATTGGTAAATAATGGTTAGTCATTCGGAAGTGGCTTATTGCGATTATTTGGCAATCGTGTAGGTTCAGTAGATAATATTCTAATTCAAAGTCGATTTTAAAAGCATGGTATGTTTTGCCTTTCCATAATGTGGGAATTTCTCCCAGCCATTCCTGTATGTATTGATCTTTTTGTACCCGGGTTATTCCCATGAAAATATGATTTGTATTTTCTATTATTTGATTTGTACATAAATAGCCGTATCATGTCTTTTGAAGGATCTGTTTAACCTGATTTACCCAATTGTATTGTATGCCACTGTGTCTGTAGTTTGCTAACATGTATCGATATATTTTCACTGACAGATTAGTGTCTTTCCCATTTACAAGTTTTAGGAAAAATTTAATAATCCTTTGTTTGATTTCCACTAAAACTGACATTTATATCATGTATTTGGGTGTATTACGTTTGGTTTTTAGGATGTGTCGATTAAAGTAATATTTTATCTTCGTAACCTCCAGTTTCAATACACCCACAACTGTATGATAAAATAGGATCTATTAACTGAAGGAACAGCTTTAATTACCACTCTATATGTAGGTCTAGTCTGCAGCTATATTTTAGTTAAGAAAATAGTTCTTTGCGTGCGTATTCAGCTGTGTGTCTTTACCGTTAGCGGATATGATTACACCGAGGTAATTTATACTCCTCACACGTTTTCAGATCATTTCCATTGATGTTGAATTTCGGATTATTATAGTATCGTCGAGTGCTTCCTATGACTATAACTTTAGTTTCATCTACATGAATTTTTAACTTCCACATATTAGCATATGTTCCAAAAGTGTTCAGCAGTCTTTGAAATTCAGTCTGATTTTTACTCATTAGAATGCATGTGAAAAACTTAGTAACCAAGCAACAAAGGCCATGTTAACGCTTAGATCAATTAATGTTAGGGGTAACATTGTTTCCGCTTATAAACTTTTCGAGTGTCTAATTCTACCCGTATTGCGGTATTTCAGTGAAGTCTGGAGTCCTCTTCACATGAGAGGGCTGTATGATTTTAATCTTATCACTCTTTGTGACTTTAATCCTGTAGAACAGGTTTTGCTCAAATTTGTTAGATATTTATTTGCGTAAGCAAAAGAACTGTGATGGCTGCAGTTAGAGGTGACCTAGGCCAACTCCCTGTATTAAAAACTCTCCTCTCGCAAGCAGTCAAATTTATTTTGGTTTCGTATTTTATTCATTGATTCATTGTCGCTTGTATGAAAGGCATATTTAGAATCCTATGCATCTCTTAACAGTAGCAGTAATTGGCTCGTGTGTTTAAAACGTATATTATCTCACTACAATTTAGCAGACGTTTGGGAAAACCAAGGGTCAACTCGTTCAGAAAAATATCTAATGATTTTTCAAAATGCACTCGAACAGGAATATGTGTCCCAATGGTTAAAGCATGTTAATAATTCCGTTAGTAATCATAATCCCCGGTTCTACAAGTTACACAAGCAAACATTGAGTCTTAGAACACTTTATCCTGCTTCTGTCTGATGTCGCCACACACAAAGAGATTTCAAAGTTACGGCTAAGCGCTCACTTTCTTCAAATTCAAACGGGCAGATATAGTGAATTCTAGACTTTTTGTCATTCTGATTTGGTGTACGCTGCCGAACCTTTCCGAACAGATGCAACAAATCCCGCATGGTGAACACCATCAGACCATGATGAGGATCAAGGTTCCAACCGTGGAATATGTCACTCATGAGACCAATTCCACCACTGCCTTATCGGATACGTATGGACCCACCACATAGACCTGACAGGCGGAGAACAGTAGCACGGCCTGAATACGATTGAGAAACACCAGGGGAGAACTACCTTTGCCAGTTCCGCTTCATAGTGGAAATAAATAGATGGAACGATACTGTGATCAGGTTATACCTAGCGACTCGATTGAAAGGAAAAGTCCTTCAACTCTTGACTAACCTACGAATAAACTGGGCCACCCTTCTTTGAATGACTCTGCGTCGCCTTACCGGAATGTTTTGGCAATGGCGCTGAGGCTGAAACTAGCCACATCCTTCACTGCACCATGCAATGGGAAGCGAAAGAAACGATCCCGAGGTCGCCGGATGCGTCAGACGATTAGTGACACGCGCTTATGGTTCACTACGTGGAGAATTCTAGAATTCTATGCTCATTGACTCCTTTATTGAAGCCCTGATTGGGCATCCCGTCTTAAAAGACCAGCTATAGCGGGCAGATATTTGTGACATCACTGAGCTAACAAATGCCGCTATTCGTATAAACAACTTCTTAGACAGTGAAGCCACTCAGCGAAGAATCATCCCTCCCATAGAAGCTGTTGAGGAAGCCCCAGAAACCGCCACTGCTGTGGGAAAAGCTACGGGACCTTGTGGTAAGAAGAAGAAGAATTCACTGCATCCCAGGCCGCCCCTGTACGTCCAACTGCTGACCCTAGCCTTACTACTAGCCTACCCACTACCGTCCTGCCTTCCGGCACCACCCCCACACGATGGATACCTTGTTGAAGCTGTTCAAAACATCTCAGCTCCGCCCAAGTGCCTGGATAACCTCCACCAGATAATTACCCATATGGCTGACTAAAACGCACGCATGATGTCCATGCAGAATACCATGATGTAATTTGCCACTTGAACATAACAAGCCACCCGACAACCCACTGGCCGTCGACTGGCTCCCGCTAGAATCCCTCCCATGTGCTCTGGCACCTGGCAGCCTTTCTAACCTCCTTCCAGACAGACGCCTCCGCAGCCATGTGCTGACCACTGTTTCCGCTGTGTTAGAACTGGATATTGGGACATGAACTACCAAGCATCCCCCGCCAGCCAGTAGCTCTGCATGCAGCTTGTGCCATAGAAGGTACTGCACCACTGGTCATGTACGACGGCCAGGAACCTGCATGCGAATACCCACAGAGCGATTTAAACCTGCTCGGGTCTCTAGTCCAGAGCTCTCTAGAGGCCCAGCACCTCAAGTAAGCTCTGTATCTAGTTTGAAACCATCAAGCAACATCCGCAGCACCCTTGTCCCGAATGTTCCCAAATTGGACATGAGCGGTGGAATTGTGTCGAATCCTTCAATAAGCAACCCATGTTCACTCCACTCAACCAAAAGGAAATCCCCATGGTTCAACAACACCCTATACACCACCTCTAATAATACCCCGACAGTTTCGACACCACGGCTTGTTAAAGTTTGAGTGGACACCTTTATTTTAATCGTATTTCTGCCGCCGAAGCATTAGATTTTGTAGAATAGTGAATTTTATGTTGGATACATGACCTTCCTCTTTGCCTCCACCTCCTCTAGTGGAAAATTGTCACTCTCCCACCACACTATCCCTCTTTGTTGTTACTGTAGCATTCAAGGCACTCAAGCTCTCGCTGACACCAGAGCCACCGTTAACATCCTCAGCTCCCGGATTTACGACACCTTACCTGAACACTGATGACCACCATTATCAGAGTGAAGACTTGCGATTTATCCAACAGGTCATAGTAGCTAACATCACTAACGATGCATTACTTGGAATCGATTTCATTGTGGCGCCATTGTACATTGTGCTTGTCAGGAATTGGAGATCGATGGATGTGGCATAGCACTGGAAGAATGCGCTGGCTTACACCATACGTGTGCGCTTGTCCTCGCCAGTATTACTATGTCAGGACCCGGACAGCAAGGAATTCTCAGAGCCTCCAACCTAAATACCCGTCTCGTACTCCCTATGCCATTTCGGAACCTGATAAAGATTTCACACAATTTCACAGCTGAGATCGCCGCTCCGCAAGCCTTGTATAATTTCGAGAACATGCCAAATCACCTTTTTAATTCTTCCACCCATCCTCATACATTAAAAGCTGGCCAATCTGTGGTCGACTTTTCGAAGCAGCCGTTGATTAAGATGAGCAGCAGACATCAAGCGATTTCTCCCACTCCGAAAATACTGCTCCACCCCCGTGATCTTCCATGCTGCTTCATCCGCATGGGATTAGGACAATTAACACATGTGCTCGATTCAGCTGTCGGTTCAAATCAGCCACCAGTTATATTCTGTCGCTGATCATAACGAAGTCAGGAGAAAGTGACATACATAATCTCTGTGGAACATTATTATTTTATATACGCCTATATATACATAACTGTGTAGATATATGTTTCTCTTACTGTATCACCATTGTTCAGTGGGTGCTCATCCTCGGGTCTTGGAGGAGAAAAGCACTCCAAGGCTGATGGAGATGAGCTGCTATTTCTATTGCTTTAGGGCCCGCTTATTTACAAACTAAGAGGCAATGCAAAAGAATATGTGATGGTTGCCCGCCACACCAACAAAAGACCATGGAAATGCCCGATCCTACCAGCTCAGGTAAAAATTAAAATGTAAGAATATACCACTCTTCTCATCCTCCTCACCCACTAGGGGATGGGGGCATGTGGGACCGTGTGGTCGGGTGATGGGATGGACTGACTAACACGGGTGCGGTATCCTACCCACTATGACATGCTACAGCCGCCCTATGGTTGGCTATAACCTAAGCATGTCATATGGCGAGAAATGTCTAAGACATGATTCAACCTCTATGTCTATTCGCCGGGCCATGGTGAGTACCACCAGTGGCGGTTACGCTGGTCTCGTCTTCGTCACCCGCTGAAGGGAGCTCAAGGTGCAGTGAGGCCATGACAACCTTGGTCATCATCCTGAGCTGCAGGGTAGGTTACATACGTTTGAGCTTTTTCCCCTGCTTCACTTTTCCTCCTTAGTCTGAGCGGAGGAAGGCGTCGTCGATGAGCACATTCGTTTTGGTAGAGGTGGCAGCGGTTGTGGCGGTCGTCATAGCAGTATGTGCTTCAGTGGCGGTAGCGGTGTTGGTGCCGGAGGCATTGGCGAGAGCCAGGCTGGCGACGAGGGATGCGAATCTCTCAAGTGCGGTCGGTCAGAAAGGTGTCCCCTATTTGGCGGGCGGGTCCTTCGATGGGAGAGGGATGCATTCAGGTTTATCTGGCGGGGTGGTAAATGGGCGAGCGGATGTAGGTGGCCGCAGGTGGTGTCCGGCTTTTCTCGTCCTGCATTCGAGTCAAGCTCTTGTTAGACATCTCTCTCTCTCTCGGGCGCTAGTGTGTCGAGGGAGAGATAGGAACGAGAGATGAGGTGCGTGAATGGGGGTGGTGTCTTGCCTAACATTTAGGTTGTCCAAGAGCTCTGTGCATGATATTCTGCTCACAGGCCAAAAGGAAATGGTGCACAGGGTGGTGACAGGAGCAATTCACGTCTTAGTCGTCGGCGGTCCTATCCGAGCTACCGTTGCTTCTGAGGGAAGATGGCCTGTGAGGTGATGGGAGAAATGGCTGCCTTTCCATGGGAGGGTCCTAAGTGGGAAGAAAGACAGCGAGCCTTTCCTACTTACTCCGAGTGGTCGGTCATTCACTACAGCACATTATTTATGATCGTATATTACGCAGCCAGACAAGAATCATCACAACAAGCAATCGCATGACACGTTAAAGGTAATGAACATATTGGTAGCGAGACTGACATCATCGTCACGACATGAAATCACGTGACAGGTCAAAGATAATGAACATGTTGGTTGTGGTGACCGACAGCGAGTCTATGACGTCATCGTTAGCGTCGGCTCATACATCTAGGTAAAGGTGGTATGACTTCAATAAGGTTGACGATTCAACAACAGTTCGATTTAGAAGTGTGAGGTCACGGTCATTCCACTTGTCTTGACAAGAGTTTGTCAAGATATAATAATCCGGTCCATTTCGACTGCTGCTCAGTTCTACTCTATCCGGTCCATTTCGACTGCTGCTCAATTCTACCCTATCACCATCAGAACGTTATGAACATACAAAGATGGGCTACAGTCGTACTAAAATTAAACCATATACCAGGCTACTCGGGATAGAAACTGTTAAAGTAACATTATGTGCAAAGTATGAATCCTTGGTCTAGACACTAAGTCATAGTCGGCCCCATGAAAAACTTATCTCCGGCAATTTACGATTGATGGCCAGGCTTGACAAGCAATTTGGGAGGACTACCAAAAGAGCATATGTTCGATTTCGGCGAGAAACCCTGGAGATTCACGTCTTCATGCAAAGAACATGCTCAATATTGAACGTGGACGGTCATTGGTCAAGGCTAACTGTATGGATGGTGTTCATTGGACCAATTGTTAGTAAAAGTAATTGACGTAGTCTAACATAGAAAATTTTTCCAACTATTTCTATAGCACCACGTCGCTAAATAACCACCTAAGTGGCAACTAACATTTCCTGTATTATTCCCAAGAATTAATGTTGAGATCTAGCCATTGCTACGATTAAGAAAGCTTAAGCAGTGGCAGAGGCATCATGTCATCAATATGTATGACATCACTTATCACACCTTCTAGAGTTCGTGCTCATTCGAGCGATTGATGGAAGACATCTTCGGGTACAGGACGAAAAATGCGCACCCGGCACATTCATCCTTCATCTTGCCCAGGACCTTCGTGTTAGTGGTGCTGTGTAACAGGCGAGCTACCAGGTAGCCGCATGTGATATAGACGTCGTTCCTCGCTGCCATATCAGCGTAGATGTCCGTAGTCTGGACCGCCAGCAGGGGGCTGTCTGTGTCCGTGTGGAGGAGCTCGCAGCGGGCATCATACTCCGGTTTCAGCTGATTGTCTTGTGCAAATGAATAGTGGCAAGGTCGTCATCGAACACCTTGGCTCAGGCATAGTTGGGTTTGGCTATTAGTCGGTGCAGCCTATCCTCCTCGGATGACCAGACCAGCTTCACATCCATCAATTTACGAAGACTGGATTGTTCGTCAGCCAGTAGAGATCCTTCTTACGGAGCTCTCTGTTGAGTCAAATGCAGGGATCCGTCCACGGTGACTGATTGAAGTATAGAGTCGTGTGTTCTTCTTCAACGTCATACCCAGGCTGACATAGAGCTTTATGTTGCAATAATGGAGAACATAGCATTCTTTATCTCTCAGATTAGGCACTAGTTTCTCCACTGCTTGCAGCGATGTGGTTTTTTGGAACCACGCATGTGTCTGATACTCTGAGAGCCACTCATCCTTCACCATTATCAGTTCAGGCACCAGCGGGTAGGCGTTACTCATGTCATGCAGCCCTTGTGAGTACTCAAGGTCTACCTCCACGAGATGGTATGTAATCGTCTCGGCTGCGCTCTCAGCCTCCATCCACTTGAACAACCTCACCTGCCCCGCCCCCAGTTGGTAGGTGTTGGCTCATCCCCCTGACATAGAGATTGTTAGCATCCAGATACATGATGTGCCTTGTTGGTTGTAACCAGGAATGTGTGGGTTGTTTACCTTGGCATATCGCTTGCTGACGATCGATGCACCACACCCGAGTCCTTTTCCAACAAAGAGATGCATATGATAGTCTGTTAGTAGTTCCAGTTCTACACCGGTCAACTTGAGCAGCACATCACATGACAGGCCAGGGCTAGTGTAGTAGTGGGTTGGGTCCAGATGGTACTGCTGAATGTATGTGGTCCGAAAGTTCTCAGATACATCTGCGAGGAGCAGTGTGTCAGACCGCAGGTAGAGGTCGTGATAGTCTGCCATGGTCTGGCAGCCGAATTTGGCCCAGACAGTCTGTGGTGGTTATATCCCTGTCAGATATTCCCTCGCCAGAGAGTTTACTATAGATAGATGTCTCATTGAAACGGTCCCACCTATCCATGTGCTCATAGGGGTACACGAACTTTCAGAGCAGGAGCTCATGCACGCTTGCACTTCGAGCAGAGGGTGCAGACTCTTTTGTGAGTGTGAACCTTATGGAACTAGCTACCAGCCTGTCAAGCAACACCGAAAGGAACGGGAGGCCGCGGAGACTGAAGGAAATGTACTGCTCTAGGTTATTGGAGATACAGTTTACTGGCCCTCCGTCCTGGATATGGCCTGCATGATGAGGTGCAAATCATGCCCATGCAGGTTGTGCAACACAACCGGGACTGTGGTGGGCATTGCGCTGAGGGGTGGCTTGAGATTACAAGCATTGTGTGCTGATTCCCAGTATCGGCTGGCAATGTGGCAGTGGTCCTGGACACTATCATGAGCTAAGGGTTTTTCGCACACATGACAGCTGACTGCGGTTTCCTGAGCTCGCCAGTCTTCTCTAGTCATCTCCATTGGCCCATGGTGAGCGAGCACAGCCTTTATTGTATCCTATTCCCAACATACAATGCCCATTAATATGCATGCCGGATAGGGGGCAATCAAACCTGGCTATAGTGATCACCTGTTTCCAATGACATAGTCAGAGGGCAAACATTGAAGGCAGATATGTAGTCTTGTGGTGCGAAATGGGTGTGGTTTGGTATGCATGATAGTACTGCAATAACAACGTCGTCAAGACTAAAACAGACAGAGTCTGAATGAGTTGAGCGTTGGTTGTTTGCTCCTTTTATACCTCCCAGGGTGTAGATCCGGATTGGGGGGTGTTATGACCAGATATGGACATAGATGGGGTCGCCAATATTGGTTGGCGGTTTTGGTGGGCTGGCGATTGGGAATCTTGGAGGTTATGGTGGCTTGGGGCGTTCTGGCAGCTTTAGGGTGGGGTTGTGGTGGGATCCGGTGGGCTTTTTATTTGGTGGGGATAGGGTGGTTGGCGTTTTTTAGAAAAAGTCGTTGTTGACTCGCGGTTTATGAAAATATCCATTTTGGTGTTTTTTCTGGACGTTTTACTGGTTTCGGCGGATTTTAGTTGGTTGTGAATGTTTCCAACGTATTGGGTGCGATAATTGATCAATTTATAGGCGTTATTGTATGTATAAAAATTTGGCTGGGTGGGTTTTATGGGGGATTTTGATTTAAACATATTTTATTGCATGAAAATATACAATGGGATAGGGATAAACCCTCTTCCAACAGAATTATTACTAGGCAGCATATATAAACAGAGTGTATATAAACATTTTATAAAATACTGAAAAAATAAACATATAAGGAGTATAAGCATACGAGAATAAAAGCATTGCGAGAAAATGGAAATGAGGAGAGAGAGAGAGAGAGAGAGAGAGAGAGAGAGAGAGAGAGAGAGAGAGAGAGAGAGAGAGGTTAATGGCACTTGAAGTCAAGTGTACATACTTATTAGATATTATTTTTATTATAATTATTATTATTATTATTATTATTATTATTATTATTATTATTATTATTATTATTATTATTATTATTAAGTGTACATACTTAGATATTATTATTATTATTATTATTATTATTATTATTATTATTATTATTATTATTATTATTACTATCATCATCATTATTATTATTATTATTATTATTATTATTATTATTATTAGTGTTTTTGTTTTTTTTGTTATTATTATTATTATTATTATTATTATCATCATCATCATCATCATCATCATAATCATTATTATTATTTTTATTATTATTATTATTATTATTATTATTATTATTATTATTATTATTATTGCCTTACATCTTTTAGCCGTTTGCTGGGTGATTTGAAAATATTTGGCAGGCCATCAGAAGACTCTTTCCTAAATGTATCACTGGAACGACTGGCCTGGTTACAAATAATATCGCATGGGTACAAAAGTGTATGAAAATCCACTTATACTAACATATTTATGCTCGCACGCGATTATTTATTGACTTATAAAATAACACTGCCAAACAGAGTTGGGGCTCTGATTATGCACAAGATGATCTATTGTCCAAAGCACTGCTTATATATGTTGTCCTCCCGCAGCGGTTATGGGCAGCTATATATCGTCCTGCCTGGACAATTACCGGCAGATAATTCTGCTAGTATATATCATCCTCTCACAGCGTTTATGGGCAGATACATCTGCGAGTATATACCATCTTCCAACAGCGCTTACAGGCAGATATTTTATATCTACAGCAATCTGCCTACAATGTTAAAGGCCAAAGGTCAGAAAATATCAACAGCACGCAATACGGAGAAAGATTTAGCTTCCTTAAATAATGGTATATATGAAAATTAAAGCAATACATAGGTAGAGGACATCAGCAGCAACTTATGTATATAACTTTTTATTTTCGCAAAATGTTTAGGGCAGCCCGAGCGCTGAGTGTTGCTGACTACACACCACTACTCACTGTGCACAACTCTGAAGGACACTTTGTCGGGCCTGACCAGGGAAAAGCCAAGGCGATTCGAGGATGATTCAAGGAACAGTTCACTGACCACGATGATAAGCCCTTGCACCCGTTCTCAGGAGATCCTAGGTCATTAATAACACCAATTAAAACATCAGAAGATGAGAAGGGACTTAAAGCCCTCAAAATGGACGTGCATCTGGACCTTATAGCATGAGCAATGAACTAATCAAATGTGTAAATGACATTATCGCAAAACCGATCACGCAACTAATCAATTCAGTTTTTATGCACCACCTTCCCATCGACGCTATAGGCCAATGAACCCTTATCGCATTACATAAGCCCAAGAAGCCACCTGGTCCGCAGCCACTCTGCGACCCATTGTGCTCCATTGGGCTCCTCAACAGCATACGGAAAAGCAATCCAATGTTACTCTATGCCGCATTTGAGACAAGATCGATGACTTCAAACTGGCTTCAAACGTGAATGCAGCTGCGCAGACATTGAATGGGCTCAACGCATGCTTGTGTCGATAGTCATGTCCAAACACTGGGATCTCCACAAAGTGGGCATTGACATGTCACACGCCTTCAACACAATTAAATGCTCAAAGATCATAGATGTACTACGCCAGGCCAGTTGCAATGAAGATGAGCTAGGACTATTGAGAATATTGCTTGCAGACACCAAGCTGAGAGTACGAGTCAAGTCGGCTGTTCACATGGTGATGGTCTATCTCCGGTGCTGTTCACCTGTTACCTTGCTGCTGCATTGAAATTGGTACGGGAAAGTTCCACAAGACCATACTCGCATTGTCAATACGGGGTATGCCGCTAGAGGTGGAATATGCCGACGATGTGGACTTCATAGACGAGGAAAAGAAACCTCTTGATGAACTTCTCCCAATAGCTACATGCAAACAAAAAAATTGAGAATCTCTTTATGGATAAATCTAAAACAGATTTTACCCACATATACCTATCTACAAAGCATGAAACTAATGAAAATGATGATCTACTCCGTGGCGGCGAACAATGGAAGAAGAGTAAAATCCTGGTCTCACTCCTCTGTAGTACTGCTGGCATTCCTGCACGTTGTGTCACCGGGACCATAGTCATTCAGGAAGCTATGGATTCGTAGATTATTGATGCTGTATAACTGTAACAGCAAGGTTGGCAATCTGACACTGGGCGGTACTCCACTCGAGTACGAGGACCAGCAGACATACCTGGGAGTCACATATGACAGAAGATTAACATGGAAGGAGCACATCCAGAACGCAGAGGCAAAGGCCAGAAGAAAGCTAAACATCATGAGGAAGCTGGCAGGAACAAAGTGGGGTGCCAATGAAAGGATCCTCAAGACCATCTACCTAGGTGCCGTACGACCACACCTTGAGTATGGATCCAGCTCATGGATGACAGCAGCTAAATCTCATCAATAGAACCTCGAACAGAGTACAAAACCAGGCACTGCGCATCATCACTGGTGGAATGAGATCAACACCAATAGAAAAAATGGAGCAGAAGGTAATGCAAAGCACTGATCAAAGCTGCAAAGTTCAAATCGTTCAACAACCACCCGATGAAGATCAGGCAAGCACAGCTGTCATCAGGAAGACTTAAAAGATCAAGTTTTGTGACAGAGACAAAAGCACTTCAAAGGGAACACCAAGAAATGTTGCCAGCACAAATAGAAGACCCAAACCACACCCTTGATCCTCCAACCTGGGAAAACAAACTAGAGAGCATAGCTATTCGCACCACATTACCTCATCTCACAGCCAAAGATGAACACAGTGATGTGAGCAAGAAGGCCCTGACCATAGCCATGCTGGAAGAAATGTACCCTCAGGAGACATGGATAAGGATCTACACAGATGGATCAGCCAAAGATGCAATTAGGAGCGGAGGTGCCGGACTGCACATACAGTATCCAAACGGACAACATGAGTCAGCTGCCATACCGACAGGCAAACACTGCACAAACTACAGAGCTGATACCATCAGCAGATCAGCAGACCAGCAGACCCTATTGCACAGATTGTCTTTTTATCTGATGCCCGCTCCGTCCTTGAGGCTATCACCAAAGGTAAGCTGCCACAACTTGAAGAAGCACTACAAACCATCAAATGCTTTCGGATAGCATTGCGATGGATCCCCTCGCACTGTGGAGTCCAAGGAAATGAGGAAGCAGACAAGATGGCAAAGGTGGGTGCAGAAGAGAGTCAGACAGAAAACATGGTTACACATACAGAGATGAAGACTATCATCAAGTCACTCTATAGAACACCTCAATCAGAAGATGCCTACCATCATCTCTCGAGGCGAGAGCAAGTGACCATTTTTCGTCTCAGAACTGGACATAACAGACTAAACCAACACATGTACAGGCGGTTCCACCTTACGGCATCGCCCGCTTGTCCTTGTGGAGAAGCAGAACAGACCACAGAGCACATACTTCAATGTTGCAGTACGTATCCGCTGCTGAGAGAAGAGATATGGCCTTTGTCAACCTCTTTTCTTGAAAAGCTGTATGGGCCTGTGGAAGAACTGCAGAAAACCACATATTTCATCTTATCATTTTATCGATCCGCAAGTGGCACGATCGTATTCCAAATGTGCATAAATGATTCAACACTCTAATCTACAGATAACATCGGGCCACACCTTAATTTGCACATTTTTTAACTTCGATTTCTTGCTTATCTCGTAATTTATACCCGTACTGCTTATATGTCTGACACTGATTCTGGTTGTAGGTCAGCCTTATCACATATGAAAAGTATGTATCAGGGATGCTGTTATGAATTCTGTACATAAATTCTCTAAGCCAAATTTATGAACGAATTTGTATATGCCAATACAATGATTGTGCCATAATAAATGCCATTTTGGATCACTTGATGTAAGAGTTCAAAATAGGCCTGCAGAGAACCTTTGAAATAGCCATTATTTAGAGAGTTTAGTCTTCTGAGAGCCTTATACCCACAACATACCTCATTTTCTCCCAAATTATGTCTGGTTTTTGGAAATGTAGTTTGTGATATTGGAAAGTAAGCGCATGACCGCAGATAATATCTGACAGAATGCTACAAGAAACTTGCTATAGATACCATGGACAGGTATCTACCGCCATTTGTCTTCAGGTGTTGTGACTTGTCCTGTTTTAATTCAAATATCAGCCGTGTTGCTCAGCATTGGAAAGTGGTGAATAGCCAGTACCAGACCATCACCATCTTTGCACTGGATGATCACTCTTTCTTTGACTACTAAATTGCCAAACACCTAATCTGCTTGATGACAGTAATATATTATGTTGGTGTCTGCTTCCTCAGAGTTGCAGTTTAGATATAGTCTGGGGGTTTTCAATTTACCTGCACTAACAGATAAAGCATCTTGTGGGTATTCTAGACAACCAGATCAAAACACTGTATCACGTTCACTACTTACTGTGCCTATATACTTTTTTATGATCGCTCTTGAGTTCTCTTGCTGCCTTTACAGTATGGTCCAATTTGATATCACCAATCAAAATGATGTTTGATTGTCCTTGCCTAAGCTGCGATAACACTTCCATGTTATCTCCAACATATTTGAAGAGACGTTTTTGTAGGTTAGCCGAATTGTGATTTTGGTCTTGTTCAGATAGGAATGAAGCACACAATTTTTAACAAATACAGATAAATCGAGAGCCTTTTGTTCAGCAATATATCATCATCAATTTCATCAACTAGGTTGTTGATAGCCTCGTCAAAAATTGATATTTTACGATTTGATGGTGAGCCCTTCAATATGCATGTGTATGTTACATAACAAGGCGTATGATAAGCTGCATCGTAATCTATCAAGTCTGCTTTAGCTAGCCTTTGTAACATAATTCGATCTGTTCGCATCTCTGCTGCTGTTCTTATCAGAGTATCAGTTGTAGCATACTCTACTTTGTGTAACGTCTTGACCTTTCTTATGAGAGTTACACATATGAAATATACAGTTGCTACAGTCAAAGGCAGGCATGCATGGTCTGTCGATTCTGCTACATGTACGCTCTTGTTCACATGATGCGTCTGCTTTGGGGATTGGCAGATGTTGCCTTATTTTTTTTATGCACATAAGCTAGATTCTCTGGCCTGGTAAATGATGCATAATTGTGTATATGATAAGTAATTGCTAGTTCACTAAGACCACAATCCAAATCATCACGCATCTCAATCGACCAACCATAAGTTGGATGAGAGTATTTCCTTATTTTAGCCGTTAAAACAATCTTGCGTCTAGTAACAGGAGAAGAGATTTTTTTACAAAATCGCCTCGTTTTGACGTTGACTGACGTTTTCTGGGTTTTTTAGCTTCTGATCGGACTACCTATAAGTGACTTTCTTCACCATCCATCTCCTTTCTGAAAATAAATAAAACATGCTATTATACAGGTTATAGTTACCCAGTGTTAATTTAATGTATATATTTTGATAGTGATTCAAGCAATATTCAAGTAATATTCAAGTGATGTCAAAACTGTCTATAATGGGCGGTTGCTTTTATGGCCAAAAATGATGGTTCTTTAAGACGGGTGGCCGTAAGTCCACGCCTTCTAATGAACAGCCATCTGGTGGTCCCAAAAGTTATTTAACATGGAGAATAAATTATATATAAGTGACCTGGCGTTGCTTTCACACACATAAAATCTATATGTATGTTTACATATGCGTAAATTTTTTTACGTCACGTAAAACTGTACCAATTCCTAGTTCCACAACATACATGTCCAGAGGCTAGACAGAATGATGTATCGTGTGCGTATAGGGCTCTCGGAAGACTAACGCACAAAGTCGAGGGCTCTGTCTGCATGCCTACAATGTGTAACATTCAGATGCTGAACCCTCTTTATTGTATAGTTTTCTTTGTGATCAAACCCCCGAGAATTCTTATTGGATAGTGTGTATTATGTTCACACAGCTCTGTTATCGTATTAAAAAGTTGAATCCCTCATGTATCAGCGGCGCTTCAAAACACTCTAAATATTACTTCTATTAATTAGCCCTTCATTAGTCAAAATCTTTTTAGGAAAATTGAATTTTCTTCTGGAAATGTCTATTTGCAGGCGAAAAAAATATTGTTTTTTTTATCAACCACTGGAATTTATTTTACTAATAGTTTTTTGTTGGACCTGCAAATGGATATTTCCCAAGACCATTTTTTGACGGCTTGACCATTATTGTCTGGGTTAATTGGCAGAAAAATCCAACACTTTTCCATAGTCAGTACTGTATCCATTTACAGGCCAGGAGAAGAGTATTTTTTTTCAAGATTTACCACTTGAATGACTGGCACTGTAAAGATACTCTTCTCTTGGCCTGCACATTTACATTCCTCCAGACCACTGCCGATGTCGTCTTACAACAAGAGAATTTAAATTGACACACGAGCGGTGAATCATCCTCAGTAGAGCCACAGTATTTTTTTCTTTCGCTTCGACTTCAGATTTGCTATTTCCAAAGTTAGTTTGATTTAGCTGAGTTTGTACTTAAATGATACTATGTCTCTGTATTGTACAAACTTTAATCTCAGGAATTTCTTACTGTGCGTTAATTGCCGACATTCTATTTTCAATATTTAGTTCTTTCTAATACATGTAGTTGCCATATGACAGGAATATATAGTCCCATTGTGCCAATAAAATGCCATAGACCAAATTCATTTCAAGTGCTCCAAAATTGCCACGCAATGGGAGACACTGTTCTATAAACTTTATCTTCGCAAACATTTTAAATATTGTTTATATCGCCTTACGTTAATTTAACAATACAAATTAAATTGTTACTCATTTACTATGCAGAATTATTATTCGCCTTAAATTTCTGCGCCAAGTATCGCTGAATAACGATTGAAATTGTGTATTATACAAGGTACAGTACATAACCAGTAAACATTACTTTCGCAATGTCAGATAAAGTAAAGATTCATATCTTGTCAGTTAAAGGTACATAATCACATCAAAACGTTTGAAAATCAAATTGTTAAAATTCTATACTTTTAGAGGCTAAAATTGTGTGATTATGAGTAACGAAACTAAATTAATTGTAACATATCGCGAATTTTTAAAGGATAACTATTCCCATCTCTTGATAGCTATTCAGGTGATCTAACACGCCGGTCATAAACTATCCAGGTAATTTTAAGCTTTTTATCACGCCGCTAAGGAAAGATATTCAGGATTTAGTAATTAAATGTTGGTACATTTCTACACCCTATGATGGCTGTCATGATTTACTTTTCAACCAATCAGTTATAGAGGCGCCAGCTATAGTTTGGAAATGTGGTATAAAAGCAATCTTACAGGTACGCTGTTGAATATTGTGAAACCAATTTAGTTTCAAAATATTCAATGGGATGAGCATTACATAATAAAGAATGTGATCCATTGGAGCTTACATGACATCACACACACAACAGCTTGAGGAGACAAAATGGTGTCGATCACTGTTGAACATTTACTCGATATTACAAAACAGATAATTGTGATACAGATCAGGAAACGTGGCAGAATATGAATGATATGGAATCTATAAATCATATTCTATCGGTGCAGTACAACCTTTGAGATGAGATTAGCATCGCTTTAAGTTGTGAAATTGATTTAGAGACACTAGTCCCTAACGCAAATTAACAACTAAGAGTATTATATGTGTGTATGCTGAATAAAATCATCATATTTAAGCTTTTTTCGTCCTATTACATCTAATCACACAAATCAACTCTATGTATGCAACTTTAACCATTTTATTTTCAGGCTTCATCGTGTGAATATACGCCTTTCATCTACCCTTTGCGTAATATATAAATCTTAATATTTTTGCTGGTGCTAGTACAAAGATAGATTTCAATGTTGAATGCCTGCACTCATTATTGAGATGAGGAGATGAGTATTACTAATTGTGTTCTGATATGTATTATACAGGGGACGATTACGAGGAAGGTGATAACATAACAGTTGTATGCATAATTATGACAGTTGTATGCATAATTATGCATGAAATATTGGATTCATATATATATATATATATATATATATATATATATATATATATATATATATATATATATATATATATATATATATATATATATATATTGCTGACATACCGTTTTTGAGAATATTTTTTCTCCCTAAATTACATTAAGTCTAGATTTTTCAAAAGATTGGATTATGCAATTAGTATTCTAATAATCTAATAAAACACATTTTATAAAGTGACTATGAAGTATTATATAGCTCCACCCATTGCAAAATCCAAGCTGGCTGTCATATGACATGACTGGTATAACTTTGTATAATTGATCACACATGCGTAAATATTTCATAAGATGCACACCGATTTACTTTAAACTTTCTCACTTAATAACAAAAACAACCTTTGTTGAATATCTGACAGCCTGCCATCAGCGCACTGCTCTCAAAATGTATCACTTGCGTGGGACGTAATCACGTCAATTTATGTGCTAAGATGGTTCTTTAACGACAGTATTTATCTCCCTTCCACCATAGTTTCAATGACATTGGGAGAAATTTGTTATATCTTAGACACACCTCTTCAATAACGAATTTGGAGCATATCAGTCTGTTCAACAAAAGGGTCACTCATTGACGCCAGTTGGCCGATCCTTAAATACCGAGCAGGCGTAGTAGCCTTTATGGCGTAAAATGCACAAAGCAAAAGTATACAAACTATGACTACATAGATGGCACTCTGGGTTCACATTTTAAATTTACTTCATTGTAAGTTTTTGTAAATTACCCTGGAACAAATACACCTACAGTAAACATGTACAACAGGATGTTAATTTTATATATGTAAGATGTCATACTCGAAAGTCGGATCACCTCCAGAATATTGACGCGATGCTCAATTGATATTTAAATATACTGATTCCCAAGGTTATGTTATTCGTCAAAATTATCATCTCCTAAGACATTAAAATTCTAAAATTAACTCAATTAAATTAAATAAAATACCATATATCAATATACAACAAGCAGCGAGTGTGCTAGCTTATACAAGTTCTGCTTCTGCTATTTTTAGATATCCATGTTCAATTGATACTAGGCCAGTTTTGCACCATATATCCTTAAATCTACTTTCTTTTCCATGTTTCACTAGTCTGTAAAATTCACAATGACTGCAGTTTATCAACAATGATCGAAATATGGCTTGTATGGCTCTTTGGTGGTTGTTTCCTGTTTTATCTCCAACACCGATGTTTCCAAATAGCCCACAGTCCTACAGATAACAGGGTTACTAACAATTCTTTCTCCTTGCTATTAATGATTCGTCCGATAGTTGAGCAATCTTTGAACATAATTGTTTCAGCCATTAATTTCACATATTTGATTCCAAATTTAGCAAGGAGCATTCCATACCAGGCTCTAGATGCCATGTTGTATTTTATATGCTCTGACTTAAATACTAATGTTGGTTGCAACATATCTCTGTTGCCACGTGCTTTCGGCAATTTTAACCATTCACCAGGTATTGCATTCTTTATTCTAAGAAATAAGTGTTGGGCATCAATATGACTCATTGACGTTGCTCTTGCTACATCCTGCATCGCAATCCATTTGCGAGATTTTGGATTAACTAAATCACGTAAATATTGAATGCCATTTATGGCCATAGAGGGCAAATATAATACAGCATCATTATAAGGAATCAACTCGTTGCCCCATAGACGTTGCTCTAAGGCATCTTCCCAACAATTGGGTTGTGGCATTGATCGTGTAAATATCTTTAAAGCTTCGAGCTGTTTTTTATATACGTTTGGAATCTTCTGATGGTTAGGTGGCAGTTTATTGCACAAAAATAAACATTCTACTGGAAATGGATCTACGTACCTTTGTAGAAGTGTGTTTGCAACACTTGACCAAGATGAGTTTGAAGTGAGTAACTTATTCAAGAATTTCAGTTTTAACGAAGCACACTTTGCTAAAACAATAACCAAATCCAGGCCTACATCATGCTTTTCATTGGTTAGGATTGACTGAGATACTAAATGGGCTTTGTCCTCCCATAAGAAGGACAAAAGTAATGTCCTGATCTTTGACTCTACTGATTTGGGCATATGAACTACAGAAGCGGGATACCACAGTCCAGATAAAATTAAATTATTAAAGACAAATGTCCTGCCAAATACAGTTAGGCGACGTCGTTTCCAATTTACTAATGCACACTTTAGCTTGGATAGCCTTTCTTCCCAGGTTTTTTTTATTATTACATCTTGTTCTCTTCTAAAGTAAATACCCAAAATCTTTATGACATCATCTGACCAATTAATATCCATAACATTGTCAGTTCTGTCCTTCCAAGCGCCCAAAAATAATCCCTTAGATTTGTCTCTATTGACTTTAAGTCCTGATGCCTTTTGAAAATCTGATAATACTCCATTTAACATTCTAAAATTTGAATTTTTACCTGCAAACACAGTCGTATCATCTGCATATTGATACACCTTTACTGGCCTTTCTACGCCACGTATTCATATTCCTTGAAAATCATTACGTTGCCTCAATGTGTACCCCAACGATTCCATAGCTATGACGAATAGAAGCGGAGACAATGAACAACCCTGTCTGACACCTCGTTCCAGAACTACAGGTTCAGATAGATGATTATTTACTAAATAGCAACTTGTTATATCAGTATATAAAATATTGACCCATTTAATAAATCTGGAACCAAAACCAATATAGTCTAAAGACTTAAACAAGAAATCCCATTCACGTCTGTCAAACGCCTTCTCGTTATCAAGTGCTATTATTGCTGCTGGGGTGCAATCCTGTTCAACTAATTGAATACGGTCTCGTATAAGCAATGTGTTGTTTAATATCGTTCTTCCAGGTACAGAACACGTTTGACCATCATCAGTTACTTCGCCTAGGACTGCGCCAAGTTTTAATGTTAGTGCCCGAGTAATAATCTTATAGTCTACACAGAGTAGAGAGATTGGTCTAGAATTCCATATTTTATTTCTGTCACCCATCTTGTATATAAGCCGAACATATGCTTGGGCCATCGATGGAGGGAGATGCGCCTGCTTAAAAGTGCTAGCTGCTATTTCTTCTAATACTGGGCCAAATATGTGCCAGAATGTTTGATAAAATTCGACTGGAAGTCCGTCGCAGCCAGGAGACTTTTCTAACTTCATACCCTTGAGGGATTTTGTCAAATCATCAACTGTTAGTGATTGGTCACAACTTTCGCGACATTCATCCGGAAGTCTTTGCGTTATATTAGCTCAAATATCTCTAGTCGCAGTTTCATCACTTCCCACAGATTTATACAATGATTTGTAAAATTTGGATACTGTTTCCATCATCTCTGCATTTGAGGACACTGATACACCATCATTAGTCTTCAGTGAGCGCATTAATTTCTCTATACCTCTTGCTTTTTCCAAGTTACAAAAGTATCGTGTAGGCTTTTGACCCTCGGTGTGCATTTGTGCTCTTTATTTTGGCCCCATCAAACTGATATTGCTCTATTTCATTTAGTCCACCTTTTAATTTAACTAATAGTTCATAATAATTATATTCTCCATCATTAATTTTCTTATTAATTTTACACAACGACCTCTGAAGCGCCTTTTTACGCTTTCGCATTTCTCGTGCTTTCCTGATGGAGTACTGCCTTGAAATATGTTTCAGATCGGATTTAACATCCTCCCACCAGTCTGTTATACATTCATACAAACTTGTTTTTTCATCTCAATGCCTCCAACAACTTTCTACACATTTGCGATAGCAACTATCTCGTAACAACGCTGCATTGAGTTTCCAAAATCCATCTCCTCGTTTGATCCAGTCAGCATTGTCTAATGTGATGGAAAACATATTGTGATAAGAGAAAATTACTGGTTTTATGTTAGTTTTACACATGTAACCTTTCAATGATCGTTCTACATAGATCCTGTCCAATCTGGATGGTTTCTTTCCATCGGTTGAAAACCAAGTAAGGTCCCTGCCCTCTGGATTTTCAATCCGATAAGTGTCTAACAAGCTTTTGTATTCACAGATGTGTTTCAAAATATTATGAGATGTGTCATTAAAATTAGACCTAGCGTTTCTGTCTTTAACTTCATCTAATATGCAATTGGAGTCACCGCCCATAATTAGGTTTTCAGGCGTTCTGTCTTGAATTATTGTGGAAACATCATTTAGAAATTCACGACGTAATTGATGAGAGGTTGGCACATAAAGGCACATCAAATTTAAACTTGTGTTTAGTACATCAATTGATACACAAATCCATCGTCCATTTGTATCTGATGACGACGATATAACATCAACATAGTTGAGACAGTGGGGCAGGATAACAATGGCCACTCCCGCGCTATTATCTTGTGATAAAGAATAAAAAGTCTGCACTTTTGAAATATCTTTGAGAGATTCATACTATCTTTTGAATTTTGTTCTCTTGTAGAAAAGCAATATCAACTCTCTCATTTGCTAATTCTTTAAGCAAGTGGCGCTGCTTGAATTCGGTATTTAATCCTCTGCAATTGATGGTGCAGATAATCATAATTTGTAAAATGATGTTTACAACCGCCATTATTAGATTAACTTGATTTGGGTTTTTTAGCTCGTTTCTTAGACCATTTACCTAATTTTCCTGCGAATTCAATGTTTCCTAGTTCTACCACAGACAAATATTCATATTTGGAAATATCAGAATCATGGCGCAGTAGACGATATTTCACGCCTCTCGCCGTTACATATGGCACTAACACTTCACCCCCTTCTGATCGGTACATTACCATTTCATCTTTCATCTGTGAACTCTGTGTTTGAATGGACACATCTGATTCTGCAACTGACATTGTATCATCATCCATATCATTTACTTCAATCTCAGATTCCGAGCTATTGTCTTCTTGATGACGCTTATTGCTACTTAAGTTACATTTGGCAGGAGCGTCATTTACCATATCTTCAAGCTGACTTAAATCAAGTGGGCTTAGCGGAAAATCGACTGAACTTTCCGTCTTCTGAGTCCTAAACTTATCCTGTCCTAATTTTAATTCATCTTCTAAGGAATTGTAAACTAGCTTTTCTGTAAGATCATCATTTTCCTGCGTGTCCTTTACCGCCACGTTTGGCTCTACTGCATTTTGATTATTTTCTTGACTTAAGGTTATACCCTCCTCTAATACTTGAATTTCATCATCTGTAGTTACTTTAACAGGATTTGATGATTTGTTTGTGTCATTTTCAGTGGCATAGACCACAACAAGAGCTTCCGTAGTGATTGCTCCAGAAGCATTTGACTCAGTTGCATCCTTTAATGGGCGATTATCTCCTGATACTGAGGGCTTGTTTTGATTTTTTGGACAGCGCCATTTAAAATGGTCAACTGAACCACAGAGCAAACATTTGTTTCAATTGGGACAATCTGTTTCCAAATGGTCAGTTCTTAGGCAGATCCGGCACTCTTTAATTTGCCCTCTATACCATAAGGGCAGGACAAAGCTGCCATCAAGCGTCAATTTGCTTGGTAACGGGATATCCACTTTATTAAACCAGATGCGTCTTACACCGTTTTCTAGCGTTCTGTCAAAGGGATACGTTTCCCGTTCAATCTTTTGCACTTTGCCATACTTTGAGTTCATTCATGATTCTGTCCTCTGGAATTTCTAGTGGAACTTTCATCTTCACTAGCAACCTATCTGATTCGATTTCCTCTACGTTACAAACTTCGCCTTTTACAATAAGAACATCTTCTAGAAGCTTTTCCTTGACCCCCTCATTTGACACTGTTACATTCCATACAGTTTTAGAAACATTGATAAGCCCCTGCAAAGCAGCAGGTCCCGCGCCAACGACGTCCTTTAACCCATGATACGCGTCGATAGCCGTGACACCCCACCCCTTAGTTGTTATCTTAAGGCTTAGGGTATGCGTATAGGTTGCCATGGTGTTTTTTAAAAAGAGGAAACCCATACTACTACAATATATAATACAAAAATATAACACCAGGACGTCGGGGAAAGAGCTAAACACTAAATAAATAGTGTCCCCTTTTGAAAGCCTGACGTCTACCAACAAATATACGAATAGAGAGTACAGTCGTATATTTGTTAGTTTGAACCAACTTTACCCAGCAATGAAAACTTAATTCTGAACGAATTTATAACACAGACAGTTGTCCAAACAAATATTCGTAGCCATATATTGATAAAATCAGTAATTAGGTTATACATGTGATTTATAGACATGTCAAATTAGAGAGAGTTTTCCCAAATAATACTACGTCATTACGCTTCTGGCCAATCAAAAGTTGATGTACAAACAGCAGATATGCTCTCTGAAGAGTATAAAAGGCCGCGCGCACAGTATTTCTTCGCTTTCTGCTTCTAGCATTGAACCATAACACTCTCTCTCTCTCTCTCTCTCTCTCTCTCTCTCTCTCTCTCTCTCTCTCTCTCTCTCTCTCTAACTAACTAACCACTAACCAATGCTGATTGGACCGACTGTGTCTAATAGACATTAGCACCCAGGCATAATAACCTTTCAGAGTGCAATACCTATGCCTACGCATGTCTATATACTGCCAAGTTTGTGCACGTTAGACTGAACGTTAGACTGAATGTTAGACTGATGTTAGATGCATTTTAGGAGCACGGTACGTCGAAATTTGTTGTAGATGAACGCGAAATTCTGCTCTAACGTTGCTGCTAAAATCAACAGCTCAGCCGATACATAGCAGCTCAGACAGACAGACATTGATGTAGAAAGATCTGGTGAGGTGTTGGCAAATTCTCTCTGTGTTTGTAGCTTGACCGTAGAGTTGAAAGACTCGTAGTGATAGCCTCCACAGGAGAATGTTACAGGCAAGCATCTGAAAGCTTCTGCAAGTAGTGAGTCTGTAACAGCAAGCACTGATCTAACTCAAAGTTGTGGCAATTCAGGTCTGGTCCGCAATACCCTGGCATTCCTCGTGCGTGGGCCTACCTCGAATGTGTTCGACAGGCAGACCATGTGGACATCGGCACGGTGTACATGATCTGATGTGTGAATACCGCCACGAGAAGAGAGTAGTTCTTTCGTAAGACTGACGTGGATATGGTAGGAATCGCACCACTATTGTAGACTGTTTGCAAAGCAACAGTGTGCAATAGTGTGTCTGTTTACAGACCGCTCGATTCCACAATATCTTACATAGTACAATTCCAACGAACTAACGTTTGCTGTTCTGTTTCCTTTTAGCTGTTAAAACACCATGTTAATATTTTGGACGATAGAACATCATCTACACAAATTCGGTTTGTTTTATACATTGGTTTAGCTATCATAGCTCACGCTCCTCAAGACAACATTTTACTCATGATCATAGTAGTAGAAGAGAGACACCGTACACACTAGGACATGATCACACATACACATTACACACACAAACATACGAACAAACATTCAATTCTAGCATACAAAACACACCATCTACAACTCAAAAAGCTAGCTGATCACATTAAATAACGCACATAGTCCTATGCTCATACACACAGATTAGCACAAATATTTTTCTCTAAAAACTACATGGTCATGCATATTTTTGCTTAGACCAGACGAAACGGATTATCGTTCGTCCTGGGGTGGTTTCAACTAGGACTTGAAATCACCAAGAGACCCCATTGACAGCATACAAAAGTCAACCAATTATTGTTGTCAATATACACACACGTATATTTGTGTTGATGTGAATTTTGCAAGAACATTAGCATCACCGCAACATTGCTAATAACGTAGTCTTGCTCAATAGTTACTGCAACTATTCATGATATTACACTAGCGTCAGATGAAATAATATCAAGCCTGTGTGACGATACAACGGAGACAACTCGTATCACGAACAACACATTACCACGCAGAGTGACGCCCCTTGAACAGTGTTTTGTACATCTCAGAGGCTGCAGACACCATATTCTGCTTGGATTTTGGCGCTGTACGTGTGTGTGTGTGTGTGTGTGTGTGTGTGTGTGTGTGTGTGTGTGTGTGTGTGTGTGTGTGTGTGTGTGTGTGTGTGTGTGTGTGTGTGTGTGTGTGTGTGTGTGTGTGTGTGTGTGTGTGTGTGTGTGTGTGTGTGTGTGTGTGTGTGTGTGTGTGTGTGTGTGTGTGTGTGTGTGTGTGTGTGTGTGTGTGTGTGTGTGTGTGTGTGTGTGTGTGTGTGTGTGTGTGTGTGTGTGTGTGTGTGTGTGTGTGTGTGTGTGTGTGTGTGTGTGTGTGTGTGTGTGTGTGTGTGTGTGTGTGTGTGTGTGTGTGTGTGTGTGTGTGTGTGTGTGTGTGTGTGTGTGTGTGTGTGTGTGTGTGTGTGTGTGTGTGTGTGTGTGTGTGTGTGTGTGTGTGTGTGTGTGTGTGTGTGTGTGTGTGTGTGTGTGTGTGTGTGTGTGTGTGTGTGTGTGTGTGTGTGTGTGTGTGTGTGTGTGTGTGTGTGTGTGTGTGTGTGTGTGTGTGTGTGTGTGTGTGTGTGTGTGTGTGTGTGTGTGTGTGTGTGTGTGTGTGTGTGTGTGTGTGTGTGTGTGTGTGTGTGTGTGTGTGTGTGTGTGTGTGTGTGTGTGTGTGTGTGTGTGTGTGTGTGTGTGTGTGTGTGTGTGTGTGTGTGTGTGTGTGTGTGTGTGTGTGTGTGTGTGTGTGTGTGTGTGTGTGTGTGTGTGTGTGTGTGTGTGTGTGTGTACGAGAAAGATTACCTACACTATGGAAGGCCAGTTCAATCCACTGCATGCGTTGTCACGGAAAGCACAACAGCTTGCATCAAGGCTTAACATTCGCCAGCTTACCAGTGATGTACACCCAGTGAGTACTACCAACGCTAGTAGTACGAATTTGAATCTGGAGCCTCACAGGAACACTGTATCTGTGTATGGAATAACACCTCAGCCAAAGGCTGAAAAGCAGCATGATGTGGGAAGCATTTGCGACACCAATGAGACGTGTATTGGTCACACGATAAATAATTTTGAGGCACCACCGACTGCCATGGAGCAGACAAATATTCTGGCATATCCACGGCCAGGCATGAGCGTCAATGAATAATTTTCAATAGATCATGAACGCTTTATGGGCAGTAGTAATGATGGTTTGGGTCTGAACACCCCTACATACAGCTCCCACGAACAGAGCTCTTCTCTCTCAAGCCTGAGACGATTTGGCCTATGTAACCATGAGCAAAACACACTACGAGTTAATGCACATTGGAGGTCTTGTAGTCCACCTATGGCCGACTCACAGGAACAGGCAAGAGAAGGCCTAGAAGCCAGTATCACTGCCTTAGGGGTTGAGGCAACAATGGCCGCAATGGCGCAGTTGCTAGCTGAATATACAGATGCAGCAGCATCACCAAACCAAGCTAGTACTGATAGATTTAATATTTCAAATGCTAGGTGGATGGATGTTAAAATAAAGCCAGAGCCTGTCAGTAATAATACCCACACTACCGGAGCTTGAAACTAGCCATGCTTCGAAGCCACTTACAGGATATTATCAGTCAGTGTGAACACCAACTTCGGCTGGCGTTAGAGCAGAGCATGTGGCAAACACTGGTGTGGATGAAATTAGTACTCCAATTGGTGGAAGCCTCGCCGGAAAAGCTTCAAGTGGTGGCATTGGTGGGATCAATGTTGCACCACATTCTGGAATAAATGCACCACAATATCATGCTACAGCAATCATTGGTAATCGTGACAATGATTTTTATAGTTATCCTTCGGTTTCAACCAAGGATAATAATTCCAAACCATTAAAATCTACCACACAGACTGGATATATGCAGCACAATTCTGAGCATTATGATCAGCTTCAAGCGAAGGATGAATATCATACAGACCACAGCACAGACCATTATTATGAGTCAGAATCTGAGGATGAAGCTGGCGCTGATTTAATAAAGTTTTCCCCACATTCTACACATAGTAAGAGAGATAGGTATAGAGAGACTGGAGAAATATCAAAGAAAGTTTCAGTACTAAAGAGAGAGAAGGTAGAGCCAAAGGAAAATGTTCATATCCCAAACCAACTTGCATATTCAGGTTTAGCAGACCATAGACAGCCACCAGCCACATCGGCATTTGAATCTGTGCCACGGGTTAAGCAGCGGAACAGATCTGGCAATGTGTGGACAGGTAGTGTGCCTAATACAACCCATATTCGTGCAGTACTATCACCATGGTATTCAACACTGGTTAAACACAGTTGGCATGTCCTAAGTGGAGTGAATATTGCTGGGAGAGGGCACACTTATGAAGGAAATTTTGAAAGCCCAATTGGTCGACCAACAGGCAGGCATCATACAACCCATACATGGCCTGTCGAGTTACCACCACATCGAATAAGAATACCCAGCATACAATAATTCCCTACATCCACAAGGAAAGCCAGTGTCACCCCCAAACTATGATGGGAAAGAGCCATGGGCTGATTACGTAGTGCAATTTAAAATTGCGGCTTCCATTAACAATTGGGGAGCAACCACATGTGCATCACATTTAGCAACTAGACTCAGAGTGAAGCACTCTACGTTCTAACAGACATTCCACCTGCACACCGTCTTGACATTGATTATCTGATGACTGCCTTAGAGGCAAGGTTTGGTAATGCAGAACAAGAACAAACCAGTCGCTTACAGCTGCGAAACCACACAAGGAAACCCAATGAAAGCATACAGGACCTAGCCCAGAGTATCCGTAGGTTGGCTAGACGAGCGTATCCAGGTTTGACTATGTTCCAAGCTGAAACAATGGCTGTCTATTCATTTGTGGAATCACTCTCCTCAAATGGGGAACTGAAAATACATGTGTTTCATGCATACCCTGAGACACTGAGTCAAGCAGTACAAATTGCATTACGCATGGAAGGCTTTCTCGATCGAGAGCATCCCAGGCCACGATCACGGCCAGCTCATGCAGTAATTCCTACTGATGAAGGAAGTATGCCACCTCAGGCAACTGCCTTATTGCCATTGCAAGATCAAACCAACTCAAGACAGCAACAGAGCATACAAGCATTGCAGGTTCAAATGTCACAATTATGCCAAGCATTACAACATAATGCTTATGGTTTCCATTCCTATCGGCAAGGATTTAACCAATACAATAACCAGTACAATGAACCAAGAAATTGGGAGAACCAGCAGAGACCACACCAGCAATGGAACCCCAATCAAGCTCGTATGAAACAACAATGGTCTAGTTCACCGCAGCAGCAGCAGCAGCAGTGGTATTCAAATAATAATAATAATAATAATAATAATAATAATAATAATAATAATAATAATATGAATACACGAGGCCCAAAGATGGGTAATGTGCCTAATGGGCAAGTCAATGCTGCTGGGTATAGAGAGAAGGGACCCAAGCGACGGTGGCTCCAAAATAATCACCAAGCACAACAGCAAGCACAACAGCAGAAAGAACAAGTTGAAAATACAACAAACCAGACATTGTATACCGAGAGCCATGAAAACATCACAGGGGTATCTCAACAGGGCTTGAGATGTCCCCAGGAGACACATGCCCTGGACAATCAGCAATAGAGACTTTTCAGAATGAAAATCTTGAAACTACTTTGAAACATATGGCTGAAAGAATGAATGGTGGAAAAAATGCATCAATTCTTAAAAACGCTAATGGTTCCAATGAGCAGCCATGTTCTCCTCCATTAGAACACCCCATACCAGAAGGTAGCCATGTTTCATGTCAGCAGGATATCATATCTGATAGCTCAACACCAGGAATGACAGTGCGACACATACCACAAGCAACATCTGACATGCAATCCAAAGATTGTGTACAGCACCCTGCGCAGAGCAAGCAGGATAACGGATTACTTGTACAAAGCAATACTGATTGTGGACCTGGTGAGAAAGATATACCACCACAAGGAGAGATATATATGACAGATACAGGTGAATGTTATGTGATACCATCACATAAAACTGTAAACGTGCATGAGCCTCAGTTGCTCTATGTACCTGGATCTATTAACCAGATTGATGTCAACTTTAATATTGACACAGGGGCCGGTGTGACATTAATCAAGAGGGCCATATATTCTGCTATGAAAGAGGACCAGCGACCGTCACTGCAACCAGCACCAACAGGGCTGCAAAGTGCAAGTGGCGAGTCCATCACATGCATCGGATATGCGGAGATGCCTATAATCCTTGGTGGAATGACTTTCCACCACCCAGTCTATGTAGCCGATATTGCATGTGATGGTTTGCTGGGAACTGATTTCTTGCAACATTACCATTGTAGTTTGTCATATGGAGATGGTGAGTTGAAGATAAATGGGCGGCACATTCCCATGGTGCAACAGCACCCTGATTTTAGCTGCCATCACGTAGAGATTGCTGCAGATGTTAATTTACCTGCTGGCAAAGAGCTCATTGTAGGAGCTCATATTAACTGGGTTGGAATTTTTGGGCCCGAGGGAGTAGTTAAAGCGGATCCCACTTTTGAGGAGCGCTATGGACATCTCATTCCTCATACGGTCATTTCCACCAGAGGTGCTTTGATTCCTCTGCGGTTATTTAATAGCACTGATGAATGTGTTTCTCTACATAAAGGTACTAAATGTGCACAGTTATCTCGTATCGAGCATTATGACTCAAATGGAAACTATTCCATTATCACACAGAGAGGAAACTTCAATGCTACCACCATATCTCCACGATCTGTATGAACGTTCGGTAATGGATCTAGATGATTCTCAAAAGTAGACAGTACACAAATTACTTTTGGATTATGCAGACAGATTCTCTTCTTCAGAGCCGGATATTGGTGAAACCAATATTGTTGAGCACCCGATTGATACAGGAGATCATCAACCAATCCGACAGCGTTTGCGTCGCCTACCAATTCATAAAGAAGAAGAAGCCAATAGGCAGATACAGTCAATGCTAGAACAAGGTGTCATTGAGCCATCTGCATCGCCATGGGCCAGTCCCATTGTACTGGTAACCAAGAAGGATGGGTCTCTACAGTTTTGTATCGATTATAGAAAATTGAATGAGGTATGTCTCAAGGACTGCTACCCTCTTCCGAGGATTGACCAGACATCTCAATGATGCCTCCTGGTTCTGTACCTTGGATATGGCTAGTGGGTATTGGCAAATTGCTGTCAGACCTGAAGACAGGCATAAAACTGCATTCACTACTAAAATTGGACTATTCCACTTTAGAAAAATGCCCTATGGTCTCTGCAACGCCCCTAGTACATTTGAAAGGTTAATGGAACAGGTATTAGTCAAGTTACAGTGGGAGGTATGTCTTTGCTACCCAGATGATGTTATTGTCATTGGGAATACACTTGAGGAAGTAGACAGACGCATGCACCTAGTCCTAGACAAGCTCAGAGCTGCACAACTAAAACTTAAACATGATAAGTGTGAACTCTTCCGTAGGGAAGTAGAATTTTGGACAAGCTCCCAAAGCAACAGCAGCGACTGATCAACGAGTGGTGTGACCTAGTGCCAGTACTGGGGTTCAACTCTGGGTGGTGTGACCTGAACCTCATCAAGAAGTGCTTTGCCGATGAGCTGACTGACAGTACAGGTACAGTGAAAGTCGGCAAGAAGGCTAGTCAGACCATGTTCCTCATAACACCTGAGCTACAGTTTCTCAATGTGCTGAACTACCTCAGCCCAGGAGTTTCATACGAGGTATGAGTCAAAGCTTACGGGTGTACACAGCAGAAGAGCTGGTTCCCATATGAATTGTTTGACACACATGAGAAGCTCAACTATCCGGGGCTTCCTGATTACTCAGCATGGACATCTAAGCTCAAGATTGGCTACCTCTTGACACGATCAGCATGGGAACAGTGTAACCAGACATTCAGCGAGCATGGAACGCCGACTGGCTGCGATACTACAACAACCTGGACGTCAATCCATTCATCGAAGCCCTAGAACGGATGCGGCCATTCTACACAGAAAGAGAATTAGACATCCTCAAAGACACGATGTCTCTCCCAGGTGTGTCACTGCAGTACCTCCTATGTGGAACCGCTCAGCACATGCTGGATGTTAGCCTCTATTCACCGGGTATGGAAGCCTACGAGATGCTGAAGGGTGCTGTTGTTGGAGGTCCCAGCATTGTGTTCACCAGATACCACGAGGCCGGTGTGACTCGAATCCGCCAGAGTGAGCATGTCTGCCAACGTCTACTCGGCTATGACGCAAATGCTCTGTACCTGTCAACGATGGCCAACGAGATGCCATGTGGTAAGGAGACAGTGCGTCATTGGTCCGGTGCTAGCGGGCGGTGTAGCTAGCTTTAAGGAGGCTCTCCTAGCAGACCACTGGTTTGGGTTTGCTGAGGTGGATATAGAGGTCCCCAAGGCTATGTGGGCAAAGTTCGAGGAAATGCCTCCTATCTTCTATAACCGCGAGATCCCGGCAGAGGCAATCTCTTCTGAGATGCTGGCATATCTAGGGTGAACAGGGAGGAAGCATCCCACCACCCAGAAGCTGGTTGGTGCCCTCTCTTGCAAGAAGCGGCTGCTGTATGCACCGACACTCAAGTGGTATATAACCCATGGCCTGGAGATTACTGCTGTATACCGCACCATAGACTATGAGGCCAAGCGGCCATTCTAGTGGTTTGTGGAGAATGTTATGGAGGCCCGCCGCTCGGGAGATGTAGATAAGAGCAAAGGGCTCTTGGCAGATCGCTTCAAACTCCTCAGCAACAGTGCCTACGGGAAGCTCATCGAGGCCATAGAACACCATAGCAACACCAGCTTCACGAAGGATGAATGCGTGGTAGACAGGGACCTGCATAGTGCATGGTTCGAAGATCTCGAGGAGATTGGTGAGTCATACGAGCTCCAGAGTCGCAAGCCGAGAATCACTATTCAAAGGCCCCTCCAGGTGGGGATATCCGTTTATGAGCTCGTGAAGCTGCGAATGCTGGAGTTCTACTACGACTTCCTCGATCACTACGTAGCTCGTGACAGCTTTGAGTACCTGCAGATGGACACTGACTCTGCATATATTGCTATAGCAGGCTCCAACCTCGACGATGTCATTCGCCCTAAGATGCGAGCAGAGTACCAGGCTCATAAGTGGGACTGGTTAGCTTGGGACAAATGATCTGGACAGACTCCGGGACTGTTCAAGCTTGAGTTCGAAGGCTCTCATGGTATCGCTCTCTGCTCCAAATGCTACTACGAGGAGAGCACAGCGGCAAGTAAGTGCTCGGCTAAGGGAATGTCAAAGCAGCAGAATGCGGTCTCTTGACAGAGGTTCTACAGCACCCTACATGGCGGGGTGGACAGAGCTAAAAAACCGAGGCCTACGCATGTACAACCAGGGTATGGTGACGTATGAGCAGGAAAAACTCGGACTCTCCGCTTACTATGATAAGCATGATGTGCTGCCAGATGGTGTCCATATCGAGCCCATCGAGTATCATGTTAGCACCTAGGTGGTGGTAGCTGTGTGTCTGCAGGGACTAGATGAAGCTCTTCTACGACAAATGGTCGCCTAGGCACTCCGTGCTGGCGTGCCAGGTAGTACAGTGTAAGCTGCCCCTCCGCCTTCACATACCTGTCAAGCCTGTGAACATCTATCGACCAGTTAGGATCTGTTGCACGCCGTCGACCACCTTTCAGCTCACCAGGCTCATACATGTACCAAACCAGAGCATCAGGTGGTAGGCACTCCTCTCCCTTCTTCGCTTCTCTAGAGCTGTGAAAGGCAACAGCAGAGTGTCTGATAGCCTCTACCGGCTTCTTCCCGATTAGCCTAGTGACCTCAGCATTGGATCTCTCCACCAGAGCAGGCAGCCCTCTAACCCACACCCTCGAACGTTCACTCGGCGCGGCCATTTCCTGGGCGTATTGGTGTGGGAACAGTCTCTCTGCCAGTGTCCGATTCCACCACTCAACGATAGCCTGGGCACGGTGATGCCCTACCTCGCCTCGTCTAACTGCCACACCGTGTTTCCGCATGCGGATTGCAGTCTCACCTCTGAACTCCTTACCCTCATCCACCTGCAACAATTCCGGCCACTGGAGGGGATTTTCCGAAACCTCGTAGACACCCTGGAATGTCTGGGGCACCTGGCCAGCTGACTTGTCTGTGAGTGGTGCTGCAGCCTTGTACCTGCTGGCGACATCGACGATGGTGAGGGCATACTTGTAGGTCTTACGACCAACAGAGTCATGTGGAAGGAATAGAACATCTGCCTGGTGAACTCTGTTCTGGACAGTTTCATCGAAATCGGAATGCCTGATGTGCCGTGGACGAGGTCTGTATAGCTGCCACATCGCCTGGTGGCTGAGCCACCGGCTAACTGTCTCCAATGTGAATTTGTGGCCCTTGCGATGTGCAGGCTCGTGTAGTTGATGGGGCTCATGGTAATATCCACCAGGCTGATAGTAGAGTTCCTTCAGAAAGACGGTTGATAAGCTCCAGGATTTCATCACTGACGTCCACTCCCATCCTGTCTCGCATGGCCTGGGTGATTTTATCACTGACGTCCACTCCCGTCCTGTCACGCACGGCCTGGGCGAACTCTAAACAGACGAACAGACAGCCGTCATTCATTCGACTATCAATGAAGACCTCCTCAAACACTTCTGTACACCGGCGTCTAATCTCTGCTGGATCCTCACTGAACGGTAGTTTATCGATTAACCCTCGGAAGTTAAGTATCTTGACCAGGTCGTAGAGAGATGCCATCCTTATATAGCATGGCTTAAATGTTCAGTGGCCCAGATGGCTGCGAGTGCTATGGCAATGTACGGTAGCCATGGGCCTGCGACTCCGAAGAACCTACCTACTCCTGAGGTGATGGCTGGTATGGCTTCAAAAATCTTCTCCAGACCATGGAGAGCATTGTTGGAGATCTTGCGGACCGTCTCTCCAGCCTTCATTGTGAACAGAGTGATCAGAGCCCCAACTGCTGCCAGTGGCCCGATAGAACCTTTTATGTAAGTGCGATAGATTTCTTTCGCTCTGTGTACTACCTTGCGGGATTCAGGCTCTACATCATTATACTCACCACCGACCTCGTAGTCTGCATCATAATCCTCCTCATCATAGTCCTCCTCATAGTCCTCATCATCTATATCCTCGACTGGATCTTCATACGTATCCGTCTCTGGGGACAGCTATATAGTAGCTTTAAACTGTAGACTATAGCATGGCATCCGCAATCTTGAATGTGGGCATGTTTGCCTCTGGGACTCAGCTTCGCCAACAAGAAGGCGGCAGAGGTCGAGCATGAGCGTCATAACCAGGCGATGGAGAAGCTGTCTAAGGAGAAGTTTGAATACAACAAAACACTCGAGCATATCCGCCAGAGGGAGGCACGCTGGCGACATCTCTGAGCTCAGGCCAACCAGAGCATCAAAGAGGCAGATGAAAGTCTCAATGAGTACTACGAGGCTGTATCTGAACCAACGCTCGACTATGAAGCATGGACAGGTCAGAAGACAGCAGAGCTTATAGTAGTGGTGGCAGCTGCAGCTGGGATGACAGGAGTCGTGCTCTATGCACGCTCAAGCTGAATACCTGATGTGTTCGACCTGCATACCTTAGCATAGCCAAAGTAAAGTACCATCACACCTAATGAGCGAGTCCCAGCTATGAGGTTTCCGATGTTGAAGCTGAGCGGGTTGCCCTGATTAGGTGGGATGTTTCTGCCCCCGAGGTGTTGATTGCCCTCGAGTGCCGACTCGAGGTCATCGCTTCCACTGATTAGTCGCAGAAGTGCATATGACTTAGTTTTCTGTCTGTAGAGTTGGCAGTCAGCCAGCTCGCGTACCTCACCAAGAACATTGGTCCCAGCAACCACAAGCTTGAAGTCGTCTAGCTTATCCAGCTGCTGGATGGCTCCTCCCTTCTGAACCAGGACCGCAACAGCGACACAGTCCGATGCACCACGATGCATTGTCAGCTCTACCCGTTGGTTAGCTGTGTCTTGGACCTGCTGGTGTTCTCGCTCCACATGCACGATCCGCTGATTGGAACCCGTTTGCTTCAGCTCCTGATCATTCTCGTCATGCCAGACATGAAGTTTTGGAGCATTCATCGTCGCATCTGCGAGCTGCTCAGTGTACACCTGGAGGAACAGCCTATCCTGCATGGCAGCCGGATTCACGTGTGTGTTCTCAAGGAGGGTTAAGAGTGGAACTGCTATGGGCTTCTCGACACCTGCCCGTAGTTCGTAGTGCCCGTAGATCTGGATGCTGCACATACTGCAGCATGTTTAAGGTCTGGGTATATAGAGGTTTTAAACGGCTGCGATGTTTGGTAAAGTTCAGCAGATTGTCTATAGGCAGCAGGACACGTCGGCGCGACAGTCAGCGTTACAGCCACGGCGTGCAATGTCCCACTGTGATAGGGTCTGAGGACTGATGCGTGACATCAACATTATCCATGAGCGAGGCAAGGTCACACATCTGTCTGATGAGGAGATACTGGCCGCCATAGAGGAAGGAGCGCCAGCTCATAGTACAAAAGAACTCCTGACTCGGATACTCTACCGGATGTTTGACAGCACTCAGGGCACGGCACTCAACCTACCTGTGGCCCAAACCAACAGTCCTGTTATACGAGCAAATGACTACATCAGGAAGGAGGTCAGTGCCGCTCTAGCAGAGAGCCATGACACTGGTCATGCAGAAGGTACTCAGGAGTGGCTCACTGTTGGCCGCAAGGAGGCTGTTGAGCACATCTTCAACGAAAGAGGGCGCAGGAGACCGGCCAGTAGTACTCTGCCAGCAGTTCTGAAATTCCCAGATAACTGCCAGGACCACCTCATCAAATCCGCTCGCAAGTCAGATGCCCGTCGCGCATAGAAAAAGTGGATCTTCAGTGAGAAATTCTAGAAGAAAAGTCCTACCATCTGACCCCCAGTGGATAGAGTTTCAGCGACAGGCTTCTGACGAAGTTCCTCCAGCTTCTGACGAAGGTCCTCAAGCATCTGACGAAGTAGCGGAGACGGACATAGTTCCTCAGCCTTCTGATGAATGAAAGAAGTTGCGGCCGACAGTCTGTCAGCGATGACGCGTAGAGCAGGCTAGTTTTCTGGCTGGATTCAGCTTGTAGGTGAAGGTCTGCACCTTTTCCAGAGAGGGCTTGAAGTCTGATAGCTCACCTGTCTCCTTGTTGCTGAAGATGAAGCGGTACAGATCAGCTGCCCTCTGTACACCCGCGATAAAGTTCCCTTCGGTCTCCTTGAGGGTTAGGCTGTCGTATATGGTCTCGAGCAGGGCACGTCCACACTTGGAGCTGAAGTATAGCAACCGGGAATTGTGGCAGATGTCCGGGGAGATCTCGCGAGTGTACTTCTGAAAGAGGATGAAGACAGTTATCTTTGTGTGCCGGATGCACCTAGTGATGTTGCTGAGGTAGGTGACTGTATTTGATAACTAGAACACGTGGTTCTGTCAGTCGGGCTGCTAGCAGCTTCTCCATCAGTGCTTGCAGGTTCTGCGTCTTAGTGATTGGGCCATTGTACCATTGATCATTACTGTTAACCGCCTCAGCGGCGGAGTCAGACACCAGAAGGATGTATTGAGAGTGTAGATGTTCGGCCAGGAGAGCCCACAGCAAGACCTTTTTCCCGTGTCCTGACGGGGCAATGATCAGCACCACCTGGCCAGCATTGGCTGGCCTACTGTCGAATGGTACAGACATGCGCGCGGAGGATGGTTAGCACTTGGTCGGCGGTAGTCTTGTCCATATCTGGGAGACTAAACGGCAGTACTTCCTGCACCAGCTCTTTTGCCTGCAGAGCGGGGAATCCTGCACCTCCGGCGGCTACGATGGATGCGATGGAGGCATCAAGCATGAAATCCCAGCAGTAGCTGAGAAGACAGCGTAGAGGGCCGGTGTCAGCACCCACAGTGACTAATATATCCAGTATCTGTATGATACATGCATGGGAAGCCATGACTATCCTGGGGTCTTAAACGGCAAACCAAAGAACCCTGACATCGTCATCTCTGGTAGCTGGAGGCTGGCGATAGCACCCTCTGCGACATCAACAGTGATCTTGCTCAGCCTGATGGTGCCTAGGTCTTAAACGGCAAACCAAAGAACCCTGACTTCATTACCACTGGTAGCTGGAGGCTGGCGGTAGCACCCTCTGCGCCATCAACAGTGATCTTGCTCAGCCTGATGGTGCCTACCTTGAGATTCTCTCCATCCTGTTGGTAGGAGCTCCGTGGTTTCAGGAGATCCTTAACCAGGTCTTGTGCATAGGACTCAGCCATAACCTTGATGGCTCCAGCCTCATCGACTTTGAGCACACTGAGCATCGTCGCCCTGTCCTTGATACCCACCCCCCCCCCTCCCACCCCTTGTATACAGTCTTGGCCTTGTTAATGGCCGTTTGTCCTACTGTATCTGTGTTCCCGATTAGATCTCGGGCTCGGATGGTACCACGAATCTCCCGCGGGTCTCCCTTCTCGTCGATGTCTAGGAAGGAGATAGGGGCAACAGTGTCCTCTGAACCGAGGCATGCCTCGCCCAAGTGAGCAAGATCGTCTAGCTCTTTGCTTTCTAGGTCGGTGAGTGACAGAGTCATAGTGCTATATACACAGCTTAAACCTACTAGTCATAACCCCAGTGAAATAGTTGGGCATAGGAGGACCACGCAGTCAGCCAAGAGAATAGGTAGCAGTGCTCAGGGTACTGCCCCCCCCCTGCAGGGGCACGCCTTGTAGGTGGTCCACCATTCCCGGGCATTGGCAATCCTCAGTCCGCGTGCTCGACTATGGGCTACACACCACCCTCCGACATGCCATGCCTCATATGCTGCAGGGGCCTCGTAATCCATCTCTCACTATTCAGAGTGGTTAAACGTAGGCGACGATTATCTCAGCCATTGCACCCATTGCAAGCACTAGAACCGCGGCCTCCATTAGTGTAACACGTTCACCCATGATTTTGGCGGCCGCAGTGTAGGAGGCACCACTGATGGTGATCTTTGTGATGGGGTGAGTTATTCCAAGACTGTGCTCGGCCACCCCACTCACCACTGTAGCGAGGACAGCCACAGTGGCGGCAGGAAGAACCTCATTTCCACCTGTCATCTTCACCACGGCCACATTCGCCACCACAATACTGGCGATATGGACTGCCAGGGGCTTAGCCGGTGTCAGTAGCTTCTGGGTCTTGGTGCGCAGCAGGTTCTCCACCTTTTGAAGACTCGCCTGGCTCTCGGGCAGTTGCTTCACGATCTGTACCGTTGACGTCATTGTTTAAGCACTGAGTATACGACGCAGTTAAACATCTGCGTTCCCTGTCGAGTGAGCTAATAAGATCTTCCCAGTCTGCATCTGCCAGGAGTCCGGGTTGGTACTCAGGAATATTCATCTCTCTATTGAGACATCTTTAACATGTCCAGGCTCACGCTATGCGAGAAGTACTATGAGGTCTTCCGGAGGGATTTGAAGGACTACAAGAAGAAGACACCAGATGAGCTCACTCAGCTCTCCGATGCTGAGCTGACAGAGGAGCTGACAGCTGTGAAGCTCTATCTAGGATTTGGTAAGGGACAGATCTGCTTCCTCGAATACCTTATCATGGGCGGGAGGATCGTTGAGCAGCTCCTGCGAGCTAAAGGTTTCTACAAGGATCGGGAGTATCTGTCAGATGTGTTCCAGCAGTTGCAGACCTCCATGGCCTCCCCTGACTCAGAGCTGAACAAGGCTCTGCGATACTACAAGCTGGAAAAAGGATGTGCTGTGGAACCATCCATCCCTTGGATGTGCATGTTGGCAGTGTGTATAGGGGCTGTAGGGCAGGCCACGCTGGTTCAGTGTCTCACCGTGGTCCCCACGGCTACTGTAGAGAGTCAGGATAGTCTTATAGCTGATTTGCTAGCGGCGGAGTTGACTGATCCCGAGCGCCATGATAGCTAGGCCTGACATCACTCGTAGAGCTACCATGGGAAGCGGTGTCGTGTCGACTGGCTGCAGTGTCGGGGTCGGAGCTGCCATGGTAAGCGCGTGTCGACTGGCTGCAGTGTCAGGCTCGGAACAACTGTATGGCCCGTACTATGCATAGGTACGTTGATATCAGTGATGAAGCCGAAGTGGACACCGGGGGAACTCCCCTCGATTATCATGTTGTCATAGCCCCTGACTTGGAGGTCCTCGATGTTCGCGATCATGTTGCTCGGAATCAACCGTAGGTGTGGTGAAATAGCAAGGTCAAGTTTGCCTTCTGCAACCCCTGCTGGAACTTAGCAATAAGACTGCTGGGATCTGCCACGATGATCATATCTTCAACGAAACTGATGAACATGGCCTGTCGTGAGGTACAGTGGGAAGGCCATCTATACTGGTGTTCTTAAAGCTACTGTACTGCACACTATTTGTAGTCATCTCGACTCCAGAGACCGGCGAGGTGACCTCGCCGTAACATCTCGTTTTTAGCTCCTCCATATCAACCCACCCGCTGGAGCCTTTGAGGTATTGCTGTCGCCCTTTAGGTTTCTCCGTGCGGTACAGGGCTTGGACCTTCAATATATGGTGGTACTCTTCATCGGTGACCCGTCCATCCTCGAGAGCTTTGCTGACAGACTCGTCGATAGTCCGTAGCATACTCTGTGCCAGTGTCACGTACTTAGCATGCTTCTCCAGCCTCCTTGTGATATGCTGTTGCCCCACCCCCAAGCCCGTGGCCAAGACAGTGGCGGCTAGTGTCACGCCACCCAGCGGGATGGCAACGAGGGCAACCACCCCTGTAGCGAGAGCGGCCACCAGCACTGGCTCCAATCACACCCGCAGCAGTGGTTGTACGCGTGAGGACGTTGTGTGCTGTCTTATATCGCCTACATGTTCTGCTGTACTTTTCTGCCTCACGGACGAGATTCTGCCTGATGGAATCTATCTGCTGGATTCGCCAGCCATGGATGGTACCGCCCTCATCAGCATTCAGGAAGGGGTATAGTTCTGGTTGCTTCCGCCACCTTGATTTTGCCATAGTATATCTGAAGGATTAAACGGCATCACCTGCAGAATCTGCTCATGAGTCATAGAAGGGCTCATTTTGAAGAGCCTGGCGAACAGTACCAGCTTGCTGGTGTTGAGACAGACGTCTCTTAGACAGTGGTCATTCAGCACTATGTCGGGTGCCAGTAGCTTTATGAGACGTGACATCTGGAACTTCACCATATCACCAAGATAGTAGGTCCGCTGCTGGATGGCTTTCTTCTGCGCCATCTCCTCTTCCCACTGTATGACCTCTAGCTCATCCTTGTCTGCGAAGACACCTGGCTCATCCTCGTCTGTGAAGACATCTGGCTCATCGGCGTCTGTCAAGACTCCTGCGTCCCGCTTATTCTCCTCCACGAGGGCCTGCTAGTATCGGAAATTGTCACTGTACCTTCGCCTCCTTGCAAGGCTCGCGTTCCGTTGATACCAGTTCTGCCGCTGTAGTCACTCTCGTTCTTGTTGCAGTGCGCGCCTCTGTTCATTTAAGGCCTTTATCTGTGCAGGGGTCATGAAGGGGCGAACCTCTTTCTTCATCATCTCGGCCAATGTCAGATAATGCTGGTATGATATCATGCTGTCGTCAGGTCGAGTAGTAATAAAAGTGTAAACTCTAAACGGGCGTCCGGTATCCCATCCGTGCTGGCATATATGTTAATGGAGGGGATGTCAAACAGGTGATTTACAGGTGTGAACAGACTAGGACTGATAGCTTTCCATACGTTACTGTTGGCACCTGGGATATACTCTATCACGTCCCGGCCGACTTCTACCAGTGAGCTGCTGTGTGCACTGCCCGGAGGTTGATGTAGCACATCGGCGTGTATGTATGTTGTGCCCCACTGGGGTACCTCGAAGAGGACCCATTCTACACGGTACTGTAGCACCCGTCTCCCCTCTAGAGAGGGTGAGATTACGTTCTCACCACCGGAGAGCAGAAGTCAGGCAATCAGCATGGTTATATCTCCTGTTTAAACCCCTTCTATATAGCGTGCTATGGAACCCATATTTGCTCACTCGACAAGTCTTGCGATGAGAGAGCGATGGCAAGTCATTCGCCCTACAGTACGGAGCAAACTCAAAGGCATTCTCCCTCCACCCCATTGGTGGTGATGGGGTGGAGATGCTCACAAACCTCAAGGATGTGTCGAAGGAGCACCTGGGCCGCAACATAGATGGGCACAAGAACATATTTCGGTATGATTTGCCGAAGAGGAAGTACATCCTCGAGCCGTTGATTGAGGTCTCGGATACAGAGGTGGCAGACATCAACACCCTAAATGACGACCTCAGCTTTCGTCTGGTCAAACCATATTCGAACGGTGCCCTGCCGATGACCGATGAGGGTCTGCTGTGGTACCGGGCTGGACCTGGTGGTAACTGGCAAACATGGTTGCCACTATATAGGCCTCCTGCAGTCATTGACATAGAGGTTACTCCCCTCTCCACTGTTGTGAAAAGGGATGGGACAGTTCGAAAGCTCTACAATCGGGGATCATCATTCCTCACCTACATAGGTGAAGGTGTCCCCCTGACAAGGATCGGTCACCGGATTGGGATTATAGGTGGAAAGCTCCTGCTGCGTCGTCCAGTCGATGGACCAGTAGAAGCTGTTAACCTCCAGGAGGGTATCCTACGGGTAGATGGTGTGTCACATGTCACCAAAGCCAAGGGGGCTGTTAAACTGCTTCAGCGAGTCGTACTCACTAGCCCGCAAACGACTCATATAGTCCTAGAGCTACGTTTCTTAGCCGCTGGCAAAGTGAAGCAGCTAGCCCCTGCCCCTGAGGGGATGAAGATCACTATCGAACCAGATGGAGCAGGGCTCGATCTGGCACAGATATTTCTCGAGGGATTCACTCTGTGTAGTTGAACTCTTCATATATAGCGATGATTCCCATCATACTGCTCGTGCTGGCGTCTACAGCAGTGGCACAGGGCGCTGAGACTGCCATGATATTGGATGCTAAGTGGGCCCACTTCTAGGATGCCCCCCCCCCCCACAGTACAATCCTTGGGTCGACCCCATGCGGAGAAACATTTACGACCGCTTTCACCCACGTGAAGTGATCGAATCTGTCTGCCACTTCTATGGTGTAGAGAGGGTAGGACGTGATTGTCTGCTGGAGACACCTGCTCAGCACCAGATTCTCTGCATAACATGTGAACATGCCAGAGTCTGCCGTGGTTCACATGCTAATCACTTTAGCCTCCTCCCAGGTGAGCGTTGTCGCGGTAGATGGAAGCGCATATGGGTGGTGCCATCATGCCGATGCGACTCTAGCAGAGACAATGTGTTTGTCTGAGCCTACACAGAATAGAGAGAGAGAGAGAGAGAGGCCGGCCCTGTGGTTGATAGCGATCAGTTGTGTATATCACTGTGGAGGCTTGTCTCTAAATGGGCGCTCAGACCCTATTATGTGTGGTAGTAGTAGTGTCGGAATTAACATGATACTACCTCCCTCAACTGGCCGCCGTTCTGCGATCCGTGGCCCCCACCGCCCTTTCAATCCCTGGGACCTCTATCTAGAGGCATACCAACCACCTGTCTCAACAACACTGGGGCCTCCATCTAGAGGCATACACCAACTACATGTCTTACCAACCCATGCCATCCACCCCCACCCCCAAGGGATTGAGAGGGCGGTGGGGGCCACGGATCGCCGATCGGTCTCCCCCAGTGGGAGGTGTGTGCGTGCGTGCGTGCGTGCGTGCGTGCGTGCGTGCGTGCGTGCGTGCGTGCGTGCGTGCGTGCGTGCGTGCGTGCGTGCGTGTGGTGGGGGTCCGGTCTAAGCCGTTAAACGCATGTTCCTCAATGGGTTCGCAGTTCGCACTTGTCATGTAAAACCTAGAAAGTCATGGAATTTGAAAATCTAAATTCCAGGCCTTGAAAAGTTGTGGAAATTCAGAATTCTGATCAGGGTCGTGGAAAAGGCATGGAAAATGATAATCTTACTAAATAAAAAAATTCTAATGGCATTCAATTCCACCATATGGCGACAACTTATCAAAACAATGCGCCACAACGTGATATTCCCTCACATTGACTCCAAACCTTTCTCAACTCTGTACATAGAAATATATGATAACGGTCGGCTATTCATTTTGGAAACTTTTGCGGTAATCCATTGTAGACAACTTTCAGCATTATTTTTTAAATAATCTACACAAATCTTTCTTGTTCTGACCATGTAGTGACTAGTACGGAGCCCCTTAGACGACATAGTGAAAATTACATTTGATTACCTAAGGCATTCCCTCACCTTAGCTAAGGCGTTCCCTCACCTTACTAAGGCGTTCCCTCGCCTTACTAAGGCGTTCCTTCGCCTTACTAAGG